>NJDC01001742.1:212436-270263 GCA_002245475.1 Calephelis virginiensis | reverse complement strand
AGAACACTGAGTGACCCAACATCTCTACGCAACGCTAAGGAATCAAGCCGATTGGTAATTGCCCGGTCATTGACAACTCGAATTGCTCTACGTTGAAAAGGGTCAAACGGAAGGAGCTGGTACTGTGGAGCCCCTGGCCAGAGTTGAGAACAGTACTCCATATGAGGCCGAATTTGCGCTTTTTATAATTGTAAGCGATGGGCCGGCTTGAAATACTGTCTCGCTTTACTGAGCACAACAAGTTTTTTAGAGGCTATTTTAGCCTTCTCCTCCAGATGACCACGAAATCGAACATTACTCGAAATGTCAACGCCGAGTATACCAATGCAGGCTGTGGCAGAAAGGGAAACGCTTTCAAATCGAGGAGATGCGACAAAGAGAGTCTTTTTAGCGGAAAACGCGCAAACTTGTGTCTTGTTAGGGTTAAATTGCACCAGATTCCGCTGGCCCCAAAACGAAATTTCAGACAAAAGATTGTCAATTTTAGACACAAGTTGATTCCGGCTCGCGATGACATATTCCCGCGATATATTATGACGGCCAAAGTATAAGGCTTCCCCAGTAGTGTCGTCTGCAAAGCAATGAGTGTCACTAATTTGCAACATGTCATTGATATGCAGAAGAAACAAAGTAGGATAAATCACACAGCCTTGGAGAACACCAGCGTTGACAGGTTTGGACCCCGAGCACACACCGTCGACAACGACCTTGATGCTACGCCTCGTCAAAAAACTAGTGATCCATGTACATAATTTCTCAGGAAGACCGTAAGAAGGAAACTTTGATAGAAGCGCCTTGTGCCACACCCGATCGAAGGCTTTCGCTATGTCCAAACTGACAGCCAATGCTTCTCCCTTGCTTTCGACTGCTTGCGCCCATCGGTGTGTTAAGTAAACTAAAAGATCACCAGCTGAACGACCACAACGGAAACCGTACGGACGATCATTTAACAGCTGGTGCTTCTCTAGGTACCTTAAGACCTTTGAAAAACAAGGAAGTTATAGCTATAGGTCGGTAATTGGACGGATCCGAGCGGTTACCTTTTTTAGGGATCGGATGTACTAAAGCGGTCTTCCATGAATTCGGTAAAATGCCTGATGAAAAGGAGAGCCGGAAGAGACGCGTTAAAACGGGTTCCAGCTCAGGAGCACACACTTTGAGAACAATCGGAGGGATACCATCGGGCCCACTCGACTTGTTGATGTCCAATGAAATAAGTGTTCTACGCACTGAACTCTGCAGAAACTTTATTTCTGGCATAGACACTTCACACCGCGGGATGGTCAACGGCGTGTTTCCATGTTCATCTAAAGTCGAGTTGGGAGCAAAGAGGGAGCCTAGAAGTTCGGCATTCTCTTTCGCATCATGGGCCAGCGAGGCATCATTCCGGTGTAAAGATGGTAAAGATGGCTTCGCGAAATTTTCTTGGACAGCCTTGGCGAGATACCAACGTACGATGCCAACCTGACCTGTTAGGCCTTGTTCAAAAGTATGTTTACCGGCTATACTACTCCCGAACCGGAACACGTCAACGGCAAGCATTGACGTTGTGGCGGCAGGAACAAGAAAGGTCACTTAATTATTTAGTCTACTATTTAAAGAGGATATTTTAGTGCAAGCATATTTGTGTTCATTCTTTAAAAAAAGCGGAATAGCGAAGAAAATATGAAGCGCTTAAAATTTGAGAAAAATACCTAACGCCTTAAGAAAAGTCAACACATATAATGTAGCTAGTAACTTAAGCGCAGTAAAACTGGAAAGATCCTACTTAAATCTAAAGAAAAAAAGACATCTAAATATACGAAAAATCAGTATTTCGAACGATTTTCCCGGGATTTCATAAGCAGATCTAGATTTGACAATAGGACCAACTTGTGTTATGGTTATTTATATTAAAATTATTTTTAAAATCGGTTTAGATATAACGGAGAAATCGACTGATATAACTAAAAATAAGTATGGGACTCGAATATATAACCTCCTTCTTTTTGAAGTGGTTTAAAAACCATCGCGATCACGTCACAAAAAAAATCATTGAAATTGGTCCAATTGTTTCTAAGTTATGATGCTACAGACATACACAGAGAAATAGAGAGACGCGTCAGATTTATGGCATCCGTCTCTTTCCGTCGGGGTTTGAAATCTATATTACTAGCTAATGCTTGCGGCTTCACCCGCGTTTTACAGGAGCCCGTTGTGCGATAAGGATTAAAAGTAGCATTTGTTAATCTAGGTCACAATCTATCTGTGTGCCAAATTTCAGACATATCCGTTTAGCCATTTGAGCGTGAAAGAGTAACAAACACCCATATCTACATACTCACAAACTTTAGCATTTATAATACTAGCTGTTGCCCGAGGCGATGCCCGCGCGGTTAATGGTCCCACAGGACCTTTTTTTGGATAAAAACTATTTTTTGTATTAATCCAAGTATTTGCTTGCCAATTTTCATGAAAATTTGTTGAGCAGTTTTTGCGTTAAGAAGTATCAAATAAACACACAAACTTTCGCTTTTATAATATCATAAGGATTAAAAGGATTTTGGTGTGCTATTGCGAAATACATAGCAACATTATATTCAAATAATCGTATCATAAGTTACAATAATCTATAGACTGCAATAACGTAGAATTGCACCACAATATTGCCGCAAGTCTTTCAGTACTTTGCATCTGATATATGAGATCATGAATGGCTACAGAACTTGCAACTTGGAATTGCCTTCCAGCATGCTGTCTTTTTTAAATATTATTAACAACTCTTTATTTTACACAACATATATCACAAAACATACGAGATGGACAGACTACCTTATGAGGGTCGCAGTGTCTCGCTTCCATCCGGTCGAAGTGGAAGTCAACGGGGGAGGCCTATGTTCAGCAGTGGACGTCCTATGGCTGAAATGATGATCATGATGGCATAAAAGTAAATAAAGCAAAGTACAAAAGGTGAGCTTATCTCTAAAAGAAATTTCTTCTAACCAACCTTTAAGTAAATAAATATCCCTGGACGAGTTATACAAATTGCAGATAACCCTAAAGTAAGCAAATTGTATCCTTGTATGTTGAGTGTTAGTTAACTATTCTAATAATTAATTTTAAAAAAAAAGTACTTAAATAGATACCAAAATAAATTTAATAGCACCCAGATCCGGAAATGCAGACATCGAACTTAAGCCTCGCGGTTGGTTGGTGAAGTAAGGCGTGTACGGTAGTCCTTCATCTAGTGGGTCAAATATGGTACTTTTTTATGATATTGGAAGGCAGACAAGCAGACGGAGTTCCTGATGGTAAGAAATTCCCGCTGCCTAGCGACACCAACAGTGGTAATAGTGCGTCGCCAACCTGAGGCCGGGATGTTAGGCCTCGAGCAAAAGTTAGTTTACCGGATACCTTACTCTCCAAACCGGACGTCATGACGTTATGGCGGCAGGAATAAGCAAGGCGGTGGTACCAATCCGGGTGAGTCGCCGCAAAACTCTACCACCTAGTCAGATGTCACGGTGTCAGTGACGGTAAGCCTATGCTCGCCTTTTACGAGCTACCTGGCACAGAGAGGCAGATGGTCTATTCTGCAAAGGAGCCCGAACCAACACGGGGGCCCTGAAATGTTCACGGTTTTTCTTTTCAATAGAACCTTCTCCTGAAAATATATAACAAAACAACAAAAAGGATTAGCAAAATTTTTACATCCATGTGACATTGTTACAGGTATGATACGATGACCGGGCGAAAAAGGGGCTTCTTTTTATGAATATGATATATCGTGAAAAATAATATTACAATAATTATCACTTTATTTGTAAAATGTAGAGGTTCTAGTCAATGCTTTGAACCTATAATTAAATCATGAACAAATAATTGTCTTTTTGGTCTAGTGGTTTTTAGTTGTACATTACTGCACGAGATCCCAGGTTTGGTGTTCGGGTCGGACAACAAAAAGAAAACGTGTTATTTTAGTTTTTTCTGCGTACCTATAAAAACTACGTTGGCGATAGGTCAACCACCAACCACATTGTGGAATATTTAATGAATGGTTGCACCTTTACCCATTTCTCCAGGGATACTACGGGCGTGAAAATAAGACTACTGGTAATATGTAAAAAATATCATACGTTTAAATTAATGCTTCAGACAAAAACAGACGTATATTTTTGAATCTGTCATCAATATGCATCATAATCATAATCTCTACATAAGAACTGAAATAAATAAACTATCACCATGAAAGAATTTATAAACATTTGGACGTATGGTCTTAACTGAAAGTTGATAAGTGTTGCTATAAATAATTGAGCACTTGACTTATTGAAACAAGTAACTCCACTTTTAAGTCCTTGCAACTTTATGTTTTGAGATGTAGCACGTAATGTACAATCGCCACCACAAAGTAATATTTATATATAATAATATCTTTTTATCAAAAACGATATCTAAACTTAATTCCAAATTCCGTAACTTCAATTGTATGGAATGAATAATTAAATATAATATTAGTATATAAAATAATATTTTTTCTTAGTTACTGTGATTGCATTTTAATAACAAAAACTGAAAAAAAAACATGTAGTTATATGTTTCACTTTTTCTGATATGGACCAAAAACAAACAATAACAATCTAAACTTATTATTCTAACTACAATCAAAATACTTTGTCCCACCGGTTGTTTAACTTGTAACAGCAGATAAAAAATACGTTATCACAATATAGATAAAAGATAAATATAGTACATTAGATGAATTTGATAGCTATCAAAAGTAAAAGAATTGGTTGGACTAAGTATGAATGTTATTCATGACATGAAAAATTGAAAATTTTGATCACAAATTCAAACAGCAACATTATTTAATTAAAAAAAATGTTTTATTTATTTTTACCATATTTACCATAAATCGTCTGTCTTCACTCGCTGTCTTCTAATCTAGTTGGGTAGGAGTGAAAATGGTAAAACGAATAATGTAATACACAGTATTTGAAAAAAAACGAATACAGCTTTTTTTCATGACTGTACAAATGTTATGAAAGTAATTCCATCGGTTATTCAAACATAATATCAATTCAATAGAAACATACGAAACCAATTTATAACTAACAACAGCTCAATGCGACAAATTGTCGTCCACTAACGAGCCTCCTTATCTACAATCGAGCAATTGTAAATAAATTTATGTTTCTCTAGATAACTTGTATAAACCCGCATCCAAACTTCTGATCACCCTATACCCAGAATCGTCATATTAATTTAACATCGCTGTGTACAAATTCATTGCTGTTTTGAATCGATCACAAAAGCAACTTTATAAACAAAATGTGACATGGACATTACAGACGTTTAAACAATTTTAGATTTTCGATAGGCTTTCGATTAAGCCACCCATACCACGAATTGATCGTTATCATTTGATTGTTAGATGTCATCTGACAACACGCAGTGAATAGATAGCGAACAGAATACAATAGAATTAAGTTGTGTTAAAATCAAAATCGAGAGTTTGTTCGTAGAATACCGATTGGGATCCGTGGAAAATATATTGTAGCTATTATTGTAGAAGGAAATATTGTTGCGCATGACGAAATTGTTGTCTTTAATTTTAGATATACGTGACTTATCAAATATATGCGTTTCTATTGAGAATTTGATGTTGAAAATATAATATACTGGCAGTTACACGCAGCTTCGCCTGCATAACTTGGATTTTACTGTACCGATTTTGATGAAACAAAGCTTATGTCACTCAGGGATAATGTAGCATTCTAAGGGTGAACGATTTTTTAAAATCGGTCCGGTGGTTTCGGAGCCTATTCATTTTAAACAAATGAAAAATCAACACTTTCTTTCAATCCCACTCTCACTCGGATCTCACTATTACGAATGCAGTCATCGAGCGTTATACCACAGATTTTACGTAGCGCTCTCATTTCTACCGCATTTATCCTACTTTCGTGCTTTTTCTGACATACCCAACTTGATTTGTAATTTTATTTATAGCATACATGGTTTGTGTGATTATAATTCTATGACATTAATATATTTTAACATTGTGGAAATTGGCTGTCAAATCAAAGTAATGAAAAATTGTAACATCTATAAATTTTATGTTGTATAAAATTTACATATTTTTATAGTCGCAACCGAATAAACATTGACACTTTTTGGTTACCTATGAAGACGGACATATTATGCACAAAGCATCCTTTGTGTCAATAGTAAGAAAAAAAATTTGTACAATTCACACGTGGTAGAAGGGAAACCTTCAGAAATTTCCTTTCATGTGTCAAATGTCACTAAACTTGCAAACCTGCTGCTCTCATTTTCTCCCACGTGAAATATTATGAAGTCAAGTCCAACACCAGGGGGCTGATTATGTGATCTCAGTGGCCAACTCAAAATGGATAAGTCTACATCAAATAGCTGTCAAATGACGTGTTTTATATTTGCTACCTCCAGTGACTAACAGAAATACAAAAGAGATAGCAAGCACAAATGACGTCATTTGACAGCTATTTGATATACACTTTTCCATTTTGAGTTGGCCACTGAGATACATAATCAGCCCGCTGAATCGCTAGATCACAGAGGCGATAGAGAGATAGGTAGAGGAGAGAGGAGTTTTCAACCTGAAAAAAAAATTCAGTAGTAGTAGTAGTAGTAATAGTATCTTCACGCCCATATCCCTGAAAAGGTAAGCAGAGGCACAACCAAGGCACCCACGACTAGCCGAAGACACTAAGCCCACAATGTGATAGGTGGCAAGCCTATCGCCAACCGGGCACATTTCCAATCCCGAGCAACGTTTTTTTTTATTAGAAAATTGGAAAAATTCAATTTTATTTTTGTTGCCCGACCCGGGATTCGAACCCGGGACCTCAAGCAGTCAAGTCCAGCAACTGAACCGCTAGACCACAGAGGCGAAAATACAGTATGTTCAAAATTGTTTAAAATATGTTTTTTAATTTAAAAGCAAACAACCAAAATATATTGTTTAAATAAAAAGCAATTAAGCAAATAAATTAAGTCATAAATAGAGAGGGTACTTCCTTTTACACTATCTATTCATCAAGTATTAGAAAACTTAAGAATTCAATAGTACATTCAAGGAGAAAGTTGCTTATCTTTCAGATAACTTGCATCCACAATGGAAGCTCTCGACTAAGATGAATTCCTATCATCACGAACCATCTTCCTTCAATTTAAGGTTCTGTTTGTTTTATATTATTGAGAGGTTTTTAATATTGTAAATATTATACCAAGTATCCTTAGATAGTTTAGAGTAGAGTTAAATTTAATTACTTATATTTTATGAATTGTTTGGTAGTAAATAATGAAACTTGTAGTTGTTAAATAAAAATATTTTTACTATAAATATTATAATGTTTGCATATAAAATATGGTAAAATTAAATATTTAGGTAACATCTTGTCCACACACATATTTTGCAAATAAATTATTTTTTTTTTTTCAAAGAGATAGAAAGAAGTACGCAGCCACGATCAGTCGAAGGTACTGTTGAGTAATAAAATGTGACTAGCTTGCACCCGCGATTTTGTCCGCGTGGAATTACTATTTTGGGCTAACGCTAACTCTATGATGATTTTAATGATAATTATGATTATGATTCAAACCGAGATATCACTTATATAGGTGATATGTAATAATCTTACATCATGTAGATTGTAGGTAATTCTCAAAACCTAAACTATTGTACTTTTTAAAGTACTTCTGTGTACACCACATTTTTAGTTTTTTTTTCTCTGATGAGCTTACATTAAAAGACAGACTATCGTAATTCTTTTTTGGGATTCTATCATACATGATTTTTTCGAAACTAACCGTTTACGCAGCGCGTGCAACGGAAGCTCAATAGAAAGAATAAATTTAAATGAATTTAAATTAAGAAAATAGTGTTAAAAATTTCAATGAATATAAATTAATAATAGTGTGAGTAAAAAAAATGATTTTATTTTTTAGTTTTTTTTAAACTATTATTTATTTTCTACTTTTTAGTTTGGATTATTTATAATAGCTTGTTTTTTTAATTTTAAACTATTGCACGACTCATGATGCGAAGCATCAGAGAGTGCTTTACGATCGAAAAATTTTTTTCGTCTTATTTTAGCAACTATTTTTAGTATTACAGCCTTGTTAGTTAAAGAAATCAAGATATTTTGCATACTATTGTCGAGATAATTTAACGGAGATTAATTCTATACTTGCTAAAAATTAATTTAGTGCAATAGAAACGGAAAAAAATATCAAAATAGGTCAAAAAATTTTCCTGTCCGTCATGTATAAAACTCCGGAAACACAGTAACTTATGAAAAAATCAATTATTTGAGGTAGATTTTTTTTTAATTCTAATCGACATTTGTAGATCATCAAATGCGAATAGCTAATTAACTCAGTGTCGTTTAATTATAATTAATAAAAAACGAAAACTACAAGATTGTATATCGATATATATCCATGTAAAATTAACATGGATGGTGATATATCTAAAACTATAAATATTATGTACATTTTTTTTTTAATTTTGTTTTTTTTTAATATTTAATAATTAAATGAACATTATGAGTCGTGCACTTTTGGATTGTCCAAACTTTTTATTTTTTCTAATCGACTATTAATTCCGTGATACCTACATATAAGTAACTGTAGTTATTTTCAGTTGTCAATCTATACAGTGAGACTTAATGGTATAAGTTTATTGCCAAACAAATGATATCGACAAGTCTTACTACGTGTTACTTCGTAATCGAATCATTTCATATAATGCTTCTCTGTTACATGGAGTTTGACCTGTTAGCTTTGAGCAATCGAGTTCTTCAATTCGAATTCCGTCCAAAGATCTAACACGACTAAGTGCTACGTAAGCTTGTCCAGCTGCAAACAGTCGAGAACCTAGATAAATTACTCCATGATCAACTGTACAGCCTTGCATCTTGTGGACGGTCGATGCCCAACTCAGAATCAATGGCAACATTCGTCTCTCAGCAGTTCCATAGCTGTATTTTGCTGGAAATTACCTGTCTTACGACCTAACAAATTGTTTATATTCTTTATATATCTCATACACGTTTTCGGTTACTGAGAATCAATATTCTACTCCACTACATACATATGAGCAACGGACGAACGTAGACACGGCAAAATAATTAAACTTAGTCACAGAGACGGTGGCGGACTCTTCGTAGCTCGTGAAATCTAAGTTACATGTACGCATAAAAATTATTTGTTAGGACAACAAAAACAGGGATAACAAAAAAATATGCTGTGATAAAAAATGAATTTACTTACAATAACAAATCAACTAGTTTATTTAACAAGATGAACTAAGTTGCAATAACAAATGAGTTTTCACTGCTATGAAGTTAATTTTGTTATTTTAACAAAATCGCTTTGTTATTGTAATAATTTTTTTTGTTGCAATAACAAAATAGTTTTCTTATCAATAAAATTTGTTACTTGAACAAGCTATTCCGTTACTTTAACAAATCGATTTATTAAAGCGTGTTTTAATAAAAGCGTGTCTTTATAAAAGCGTGTTTTTTTTTAAACTATTATTTGTTTTGTAGAATTGAAATTCTCTTTAGTATACAAAAAATTGTCAATATTGGAGAAAACGGCTAAAGATAATTATTGGTAATTTAAATAAACATCAAGTCCTGTCTTATCGACTGTAAGAAAAATTGTAAAAAATTAAAATTAAGTTTCTCACCTTATCGACTATAGATGCAAATTATATAAATTAACAAAAATCATATTTTGCAAATTAAAAAATGGAATAATTTTATCAAATTAGTGTATTGTCATCGGCCCTCAATAAATCTACAAAGTTTGAACGAAATCTGGCCGTTTAAAGTGGGTCAATATCGCGCCCAAAGAAGTCGGTTACAAACAAACATACAAACATACAGGTGAAGCTAATAAAAAGCGTGTAAAAAATCCCCTGATTTTGAAACATTTTTCATTGCTTCTCTGCTCATATTGGTTTTAACGTAATTATATGGAACCTATAACCTTCCTTGTTAAATAGACTATCTAACACTAAAAGATTTTTTTCAAATCGGATCAGTATTTCCTGAGATTAGCGCGTACTTGAACGCGCTAACAAACAAACGACCTCTTCAGCTTTATAACATTAGTAAAGATACGTAGCAAACCTATTGTCAATTGAAAACTAGTGCAATCCTAACTACTCGACTAAATAGTTGAGTAGTCGACTAAGTAGTGACAGCCTCGTTGGTCGAGTGGCTAGCGTACACGCCTAACTACAATGACCAACCGCGTGGCTCGGGTTCGATTTCCAACGGTGCCGGATTTTGTGCGATGAACATTTAGATATCTGCATTTCCGGGTCTGGGTGTTTATTAAATTTATTCTGGTATCTATTTAAGTATTTCTATGTATTAGTATCGTTGACCCACAGAAACTTAATATAATTTGCTTACTTTGGGGGTTAGATTCAATTTGTGTAAATTGTTGTCTAGGGACTTTTATTTATTTATAAACAGTAACAGATCTGGTTAAGACGAATCTAACGAGTTCAAGCTCGATGAGTTTAACACATTTTTTTTGAAACGGCTAATATGTTGCTAAACTCGCGGTTTTTACAACTTAACCGGATTACCTCCACGTAGTACGCACTCTATCATTACGTTCATTTGGCAGTTAATACATTAATTTATCACAAGTACCAAGAGAACATAAACATAAAACAGCACACGGGTAAAGTTGGTTATTCTATTCAGACAAGTTAGACAATAGATAGGCATAGAGCCCACAACAGAGGAGCTCGTAGCGAGCAAATGTAGCGTAACTTACTTTAATGTATTTTTTATTTTGTTCTCTCTTTAACGGGTGGCTAAATGAAAAAACAGAAGCAGCTTTAAACAACAATTGAAGCTTACTTTGTAATAACTGAAACAAAAAATAAGTAAGTAAATATCTTCACGCCCATATCCCCGAAGTGGTTGGCAGAGACACAACAGGGGCAGACGACACAACGACGACACAACGACGAAGACACTAAGTCCCACCATGTGATAGGTGGCAAGCCTATTGCCAAATAGGTACATATCCAATCCCAGGCAACGTAATTTTGATTAGAAAATTCAAAATATACATTTTCTAATTTTCTTTTGTTGCCCGACCCGGGGATCGAATCCGGTGTGATCAGAGAAAGAGTGGGATTAAAATGAGATAGTGCGTGCTTCGCTGGTTCGTTGTGTGGAACTATTGAGTGTTGATAATGACAAAACAAATATACATTTCTTTTTATTATTTTTTAGATATTTGATATAAGGAGCCCTACATTCATTTTGTCAACATTATACAAGTAGTTTCTGAGTTGAACTTATAAGTGCATAGTTTTTTCGCTTGTGAAGTTTCTGCTTCAATCATGAAACATGTTTTTAAACACGAACCATCAATTTTGGCTGGCTTTTAGCAGAGCTATCGCGTAACAAACATAAAAAATACATGCAGTCGAATTTGTTCCCTTGGTCTTTTAATATTTTAAAGTTTTACATGACAATGAAATTAACGACTCCTGTAAGATTAATTGTGTCTATCTTGCAGCTCTAATTATGTTTCATGAATTGTTGTCTTTTTTATAGAAGGCAAACAAGCAAACGGATTTCTTGATCGTAAGAAATTCACGCCGCCTGAAGACACCAATGGTGGTAAGTGGCCGTACCGGGCAGACAGAAGAAAATGTGTTTTTAGTTTTATACTGAAAAATAACGTCACCCGGGATTGGATATTTGGCCGGTTGGCGATAGGCTTATCATATCACATCAGGGGACTTAGTGTTGTCGGTCAGTTGCAGATGCTCTGGTTGTGCCTTTGCCTTCGGGGATATAGACCTGAAGATACTATTTTATACATATCTAAGGATGTAAAATATAAATTATTAAGCTATAAAGATATCGAATTTTGTAATAATAAATTGGAGCACTAAAACTGCAATTGGTATTATTATTATTATTTTACACTAGATGAGATTTCAATCGACATATATAATACGCATAATAGACATCGACAGCGAGATAAAACACCTTTAGCCCGGTGAAGTTGTAAAACTCTCAAGTCTAGCACCAAATAAGCCATTCAAAAAAAGAAGAGAGAATACAAATATAAATACTGCACAAAAAGCGAGCTCATATCTATTGAGATATCTTAGAGCTAACCGAAGATAGAGAAAAAAACCGGGTTGCACTCCGGGAGTGCCGGCAAAAGGGAAAACTTGAATATTAACGTTGTGCATTTTTAATATTTTGGAATGATTAGGGAATAATTTTGCAAGAATTGCTTTAATTATCAATATGAAAAACTATCATTTATGTGGTAGAATACAATATCCATTTATTGCACTATTGTACACAAACATGACAACACGCACATTTGCGCAAGCGCCCTGCCCTATCTTACAAGTTTTCGATCAGGTCATGTGTCCTGACGCTAGCTTAGAAGTATTTACCCATTCTAAAAAAAAGTACTAATCACTTCAAAAACTATACAAAACAAAAAGTGATCGGTACACAGTGTGCAAGCTTTATATTAAAAGTACGCCGATGATGCTGATTTGATGATTCTTTATTATTATTATTATTACCATTTATTAATATTACATCTTATTTTTTAAGTTTATACATTTAAAATAAAAAAAGTTAAAAATATAAACATAGAAAATAGTATCCCAAAGACGGTGGTCTTGAAACTAAGCCGTCAGTGGTCAGGGAGACAGACTGACGGAGAAGAGGCGCTTCGGATCTTTGGTAAAGGAATAATGTTTGCCATTTTCCAAGCCTCAGAAAAAGAGCCAGAAGACAAAGAGAAATTAAAAATGTTGCAAAGTAAGTAGTTGTATGTTGTAAAGTACTCTTTTCTCGAAAGATAAAAAATAATGGTTCCATAATGGTCCCAAACAAATTTTATTCAGATTTTCCTTTTGAGCAACTCTTAATAATGCACATTTTTTTCCTTATTGACGTGAAATAAGTGTAAATAAAAAACCATGAGCTGGATCACGATAAAACTAATATACTACCGTCTGGGAATCATGACGTATTTTTCTAATAAGGAACCTTCAAAATCGGTTGGCTATTGGCCGAGGAATCGCA
This sequence comes from Calephelis virginiensis, assembly GCA_002245475.1. Classification (NCBI taxonomy): domain Eukaryota; kingdom Metazoa; phylum Arthropoda; class Insecta; order Lepidoptera; family Riodinidae; genus Calephelis; species Calephelis virginiensis. The sequence goes on along the minus strand of NJDC01001742.1, from coordinate 257,139 downwards.
TATCAAACATACAAAACAAAAAAATGAGTCAATTTGATAACCTCTTCCTAAAAAAAATCTTGTTAAAGTAGGGTTGGTTGGACGATCTAATCGAAATTTATTTTTCTCATTTTATGGCATTAGAAGGAAAGCGAACGGACGGATTTCCTGCTGGTATCCACACTGCCTACAGATAGCGGTAATGGTGAGTTGCCAACCTGAGACCTGTTAGGCGTCGAGCAAAAGTAAGTTTACCAGCTACCTTATCCTTCTTACCGGAACACATCGACGGCAAGCGCTGACGCTACGGCAGCAGGAATAGATAAGGCAATGGTATCAATCTGGAACAATTGCTCGAAAACTCTACCACCCAGTCAGATGTCAAGGTGCTAATTACGGTAAGCCTATGCTCGCCTTTTACGAGCAGGAAAGCAAAATTGTCGATTCTGTAAAGGAGCCCGGACCAATACGGGGAAAGCAAAATCTATACTTAATGTTATAAAGAGGAAATGTTTGATTTTTTTTTATTTGAAATGAATAGGCTCCGAAGCTACTGGACCGATTTGAAAAATTCTTTCATCTCTAGAATGTTTAATTATCCCTGAGTGACATAGGCATTGTTTAATCAAAATCGGTGCAGTAGAAGCCAAGTTACGCAGGCGAAGCTGAGTGAAACTGCTAATATATAATAATATTAGCAGGGAGTTACCAGTAATGATTATAATAGCTGACACAGAAAGATGTACAGCAGACGGTATATTTTAAATTATGATATCAGTCCAAGATCTCTTAGCATACAAATGAACTGTTTATCTCTTACTCATAACTTGAATGTACCTCAATATCATCAGGGTTTCTGAAAGCCTCAAAACATCAAAGTTAATGGAAGTGTAACAGAATTTATCCAATTTCTAACCTAAATATAATTGACTTTGGAATTGCCTTTGATCGTGCGAGTCTATTGAAATAAGGTTTATGAATAACTTATTTGCATTTTTATGAGCTCAATACAAGGAAAATGAAATACCAATATATTTGATGTCAAATAAACGTGATGAAATATTTTCGGGAGAGTTTAACGCGTAAATAAAGAGATTTTGGTTAATAATAAATTGTAATTAAGCAGTTTAGAAAGTTTGAATTATTTTAATTTATATATAAACTAACGACTCGCCCCGGCTTCGCACGAGTATAAAATATACATGTTGTTAACCTTCCATTTCAATCACTTTATCTATTAAAAAAGTGTGTGTGTACTTATGTACACGTGTTAGAAGTTATACTTCTTCGTCGTAATAATATAAAAATCTTTTTAAAAACTAAAATGTTATCTATAGCTAACTTCATAGCTAACTTCATCATGTCGGTTTTTCGTGACGGTGTGCGCGCGCATTGTAAAAATTTACCCTCATCATTTTTTCCTAACGCGCCAAAAGAAGTATAACTTCAAAAACCGCACCAAAATCCGTTGCGTAGTTTTAAAGATTTCAGTATATAAAATGACGTAGGGACAGAGGAAGCGACTTTGTTTTTTTTTTATACTATGTAGTGACTAGTTGTTTACCCGTTACTGCGTCAGCCCTGAATTGATTGTTATAAAAACATTTATCCTTTATTGCAGTCTTTTTGTAGTTGATTATTGATAAAAAGGGATTCCGAGTTTAACGTAAAAATGTTACGTAATGTTAGACTAAAAACCGACGGATAGCGTAGCAGGTAGACTTTCGCATTTACAACTATAGTATATGTAGAACGAGAGCTAATATAGCTATTATTCAGATGTAATGCAGCATTGTAACGATAAAAGTTTTTTTTTTGGAAAGAGTCTAGTAGTTTTTGAGATCATTAAATACAAACGCCCAAAAATATTATTCTTCTTTAAAATATCTATTAATGTTTTTTTAAAAATTTATTGAATGAGTTATATTCCTACTTTAAGGGAAAAAAATCTAAACAAGATTAAAATCAGACACAAAAAAATAAGATATTAGATTACCTTTTATTATATCACTTTAACTATACTGCATAGGTAGGTGGCTACAGGTAGTATAGGTACGTATATTATGTTAGAATTATGATTGTGGATTTTAGTTCCTGCGAATGTAATTGATCTAAAACTATCTAATAGTCTATACTCTGTTGGAACAATTTTGGAAAAATATTGCTTAGATTTCAAAATTAGTAAAATTCCCGATAAATAATTTATCCGAAATTCCAAAAAGTAATTATATAAAGCGAAAAAAATGTTAAGAAGCGTACCAGAAATCTATCGTGGAGAAAGGCGTATACGCTGACCCCTCAGCCAAATAGGACAATAGGCGATAGTTTCCACTAGGAGAGCTATCTGCTTGTTCCCGATCTTATGACAAAAAATGTGTGGATGAGAAGCATTTTAAAGCAGAGTTTGGCGTGTTGAAGATTTTAAATTTAAAAGAAAATAAATTTTATTCAATGTATTATTATAAAAGCACATGCCCTTTGCTTGGTATTTTTTTGGATTAAAATTCTACAAACTTTATTTGTATAGGAAAAAATAGCATGAAACAAAATGGTACAGGTCTAGAGCGAAATTTTTCTTTTATTAAAATTCTTAAAAATTTGTCGATTTTTTTATTGCCTACAAAGAAAATGTTGTAAAGTTATATATAGCGCAATATCATTATCGTATCAAAAGCTCCCCGTTTGTATATTCTCAAACATCTCAGTTTCCACAGGGTGCGTTGTGAGGGTAGCTTTGTTTTATTTGATAAGGGAATAAGAGTTAGTCATAAGAAAATTGGCTGCGTCATCTAACCCCCAACACAATTTACAGGGCAAACAGTACCGGAATATAAAGGTGAACGCACATTAATACGTACTAGCTTTTAAGGGTAGTATTTTGAATTACAAAAAATGTAACTTAATTATTAAGGCGTAGTAAACTGCAAAAAACAGACTTTAATTTCAATGAATACGTCATTTAAGTACGTAAAATCTGACTTTATTTATAATATTGTAAGACGAACAAGCAGACGGATTTCCTGATGGTAAGAAATTCACGCCGCCTAGAGACACAGGTGGTAATGGTGCTTTGCCAACCTGAGGCCGGGACGTTAGGCCCCGAGCAAAAGTAAGTTTACTGGCTACTTTATTTTCCGAACCGGAACACGTAATGACGTTATGGCGGCAGGAATAGGTATGGCAGTGGTACCAATCCGGTTGAGTCGCTGCAAAACTCTACCACCTAGTCAGATGTCATTGCGTTAGTGACGGTAAACCTATGCTCGCCTTTTTCGTAAAAGCCTGCTACCTGCCTGGCAGGAAGGCAGATGGTCTATTCTGCAAAAAAGCCCGGACCAACACAGGGAGGACTATTTTCGATTTTCCAGGGATTCTGTAATCAGACAGTGACTGTTGTAATGAGACCTCATCGGAAGTAGGTACGATCTTTCAAATAAAAAATAAGAATTCTTGAATATCCTGTTCATAAATGGATAGCCTATTGTAGTATAGCCTGCTCCTTCTGTCCGAGTCCGTTATATATTTTGTACATCATATGAAGAAGTTCATACGATGTTTTACATTAATGAAATTCAAGTCAATAAATACAGAACATCAAGGAGGTCCTTGAAATTACGCTCTTTCAAACACAAAAGAATTATTAAAATCAGTTAAGAAATTACGGCAGACATCGATTAACAGACATAAATAAGTAGTACGTAACCTTCTTCTCCTGTCAAAGTCGGCTAAAAATTTTGTACATCAGAAATTCAGAAAATCAAGATGGTACTTGAAAGTGCGCTCTTTTAAATAAAAAAAAACAAGTTTTACAAATGACGGAGAAACAGATTAACATGAAAAAATATAGGAGTCGAAAATAAATAGTCCTTCTTTTTCGAAATCTTTTATGAAAGGGAACAAAAGTGAATCGAATCAAAATTGAAGTATAATTATTATGAGGTCCAAGGTTAATCAAATATTTTAATAATATTTTATAAAACTGTTTTGTTTTATACTACTTAAATTAAGAGCTTCGGCTTAACACTTTTCACTCTTTTGACAATTTATACTTATATTTTTAAATTAGCTAATCTAATCTAAATTTAAGCGAAATGATTAAATATGTGTAATAACAACTCTATATAGACATCTTGAAAATAAATGTAAATAAAATTATTTAATTTGCAATTTTCCGCCAAAAAAATATTTAAAATATAATATAAAATAAACTTAAAAATATTTTTTTTTGGCGGAAAATTGCAAATTAAATAATTTTATTTAGATTTAAGTATGGATTTCCGCAAAGTAACGCCTTCTTCTATTAATCTTTAAAATACATTAGGATTTCTGAAGCTTGACGAATATAACTGAAGCGCATAATTAAAATAGCACTACTATACGTACTTCTCTACTTAAAAACAATAGGCTGTATGTTATGTATATTGCCTGCTGATATCCAAACAAAGTTATACCGTCTTCAAAATAGGTAGCTTGCAGTACCTTCTTTCTCACGCTAAAGTGTGAAAATGAAATTTGTTTTTCTTAACGTTCGTATTACCTAGCTAATCCGAGCTAAACTACCAAAATCATTTTGCACTCAAAAACTTTGCTTTTCACACATTTTCACATGGTATAAAACAAAGTCGCGTTCCGCTGTCTGTCCCCATGTATCTATAAAACTGCGCATCGGATTTTGATCACTCAACGGGTTCCTGTTAAAACGCTGGCAAAGCTACAAGTTTAAACATAGTTGTTGTTGTTTTTAATTTTCGTATTAAATATTTATTGTTATAGCAGGTAACCCATTTCACCGCTTTAGAGATATCTATCTTTCTTTATTACGTTATTTTATTTTTACCGTCTCATTGGTCGAGGTGCTAGCGTCACGACTACCTCCACCTACTAACCACGAGACTTGGGTTCGATACCCGACGGGGGCAGACATTCGTGTGTCAACATTGAAATGTCTGCATTCTCGGGTCTGGGTGTTTATTAAATGTATTCTGCTATCTATGTATGTATTTCTTTGTATTGGTATCGTTGACTAACACCCATAACACAACATATAATTTGCTTACTTTTCGGCTAGATTCAATTTTTCTAATTTGTCCAGGAATGCAACATATTTATTATGTATTTTGTGTATATTTTAAGCCTTTCAATAACATTATAAATAAATTTAAGCTTACTGAGTTTCTTAATGTTAGTTTATGGAGTTTTGGCGCCATCGATAAAAAAGATGGTCGAAGTTTTTTCATAATTATTAAATTTAGTGTTTATATTGAGTGCAATTAGTCAATTTTGGTGGCACTTTGTATAGTTTTGTTCAGGGAAAGTGCACAAATTAAATAATCATGAAGAAATCAGAGTATCGTGTATTTCCTCGTTGCCGCCAAATATCTGTACATGAGCTTGAGCAATGAGACCACCGCTTTACCCAAACTTTACGCTTTAAACACTTTACCCTGACATGACTTATCGACGACTTATGACTTATGACTGATTATTAATATTGAATGCCGATTTTATTTAATTTGATGCCAATTGATGGAAATTTCTACTTGACTTATGGCGAAATACTATCGTGAATACTAAAACCTAAAGAAAGAAACGAAAAACAAAGAGTTTCTTAATTTGAAATTTATGGATACGAAATATCACACAAATTTCGTAAAATGTTCTGAAAAGTTTCAACAGTCTGAGACCAAAGGAAGAGGTTATACTCGTATTCATTCGACACCTATTTATTTTAGTTTATGCTAATGCTAATCGATTTCTTCTTCACTTCTGAACCGACTTTAAAAATCCTTTTCTTTATTCAAAATAACACATTTTCGGAATGGTACTATTGTCACCAAGGCGAGATCTAATAATAGGATCCCAATAATGACAAAAATACTTTTGTGTACCGGATAACTTTTTTTATAGATATTTTAGTTTTTATCACCTTTATTGTCACATTTTATTTTCAACATTGTAATTACGAGTACCTCCCTTTCTTGTTATTATTAGTTAATATTAATTATGGCCTCTCTGTTTGTCGTCGCCTCTGTGGTTTAGCATTCCGGCATCGGACTTGACTACTTTGAGGTCTCGGGTTCGATTCCCGCGTTGGGCAAGAAATAAAAATTAGAAAATATATTTTTAATTTTCTAATGAAAATAACGTTGCTAGGGATTGGATACGTACCCGGTTAGCGATAGTCTTGCCACCTATCAGAATGTGGAACTTAGTGTCTTCAGCTATTCGTGGGTGCCCTGGTTGTGCCTACTGCTTCAGGGATATGGGCGTGAAGATGCTGTTTTTTAGTATTAATTATAACTCTTGATTAAACCCTTACAGTTTTTTTGAAGAACTCTACATACTTATATTCTACGTACTTGTATTTCGTTTAAACAATAAATGAATAAATAAATATCCCTGGACAAGTAACGCAAATTAAATCTAACCCCAAAGTAAGTAAATTATATGCTTGTGTTATGGGTGTTAGACAACAATACTAATACATAGAAATACTTAAATAGATACCAGAATACATTTAATAAACACCCAGACCCGGAAATGCATAAATCTAAATGTTAATCACACAAATGCCTGCCCCCGTTGGGAATCGAACCCATGACTCGCGGTTCGTCGATGCAGTTAGGCGAGTACGCTAGCCACTCGACCAACGAAAGTCGTCGTTTTGTAGTTTTATTGCCCTTAAATTATATACTACCAGTTTTTTGCACCCGACTTCTTCAACAATAAACTGTTACAATTTGAATTCAAAATTGCATCTCCTATTACATAATATGCCTTTAAGTGTTGATATTTGAGACAAAAGATAGTCTAACCATGAACTCGAACTTGTAGCTATAATCATTTGAAATTTTATTAATATATATATTGCTAGTAATATAGCATATACAGTACAAAGTAATACATAAACAACTTGATAGCATTTAGTAGAATACCATTTATTTGATACGACGTATATTACATGCCTCACTGAACTAGGGAGGCGACTAATATCACCAATTGGGTCTGAATTATTAAGTTATCCCAGTTGTTTTAACACCAGATGTTTAGACAAACCACCATCCAGTAATTTGTCATAGTGCGTTGATGGTTATAATTTATCCGGGATATGCGTCCCTTAGCCCTCGACGATAGATTTATTGTGTATTAAGGAAGGCCTTCAAGATGTAATTACATTTCTACGTACTGGGTTTCTGATAGGGACCGATAGAGATAATAATATAATAGCAGGTTTAAGGCATTCTTCGATTCGTGCACAGTAAGGAAAATAAAAAAAAAGTAGATTTTAGGGTTGGCTGTTTAATGTTTCAAGTTGTCAGTTCAGTAATTTCGTTCACTAATTCGACACCAAATCGCACTCAACGCTACTTTGACTACTACACTATCACCGCAGCAACCAAATCGCACTCTACGAGTGGTCTGTGGTGAGTTCTTGGACAAAGTTGGCGAAGGACGTGACAAGTGGTTTGTTCCCCGTGTTCAGACTCTATTTGTGATCTGTAGGGTTACTCTTGAATCTCGATATCATGCGAATTGGAAATTGGAATCGTATATGTCACTTTAGGTACTTTTGGACACAGTTCTAGCGAATTATTAGCAATAAGTTACAAATGAATTCAGCTAATCTGACAAATGTTATGTTAATAATTAGCCAGTATTGTGTTTAAGAGTACCTAAAATGACATACTCGATTCCAATGTCCAATATTGTATGAATCGAGCTTCAAGAGTAACCCTACTAGTCGCTTAGGTGGGAGGTGGGAACTTCAGGTAGGGTTGTCACATGTAAAGAACGTGACAATTTATATTGTTTCCCGAGCTCTTCGTATATTCGTGTTCTGGTCGCGGAGGTGGGTGGTGGGAACGTTAGGCTTGTCACATTCTGTGTCGTTTGGAGGATTATTTGCCACAACAGTTACTCTGCTTACGCGGAATTAGCAAAATAAAGACTTATTTTACATCTGATATTCATTTCAGTCAACGTAATAATAATCGCGGTTTTTGACTTATTATGCTGACGAGTTTTAGTATGGACTAACCCAACTCATAAAACTTGTAAATTTTTTTATGATATTGGGAGGCAAACAAGCAGACGGATTTCCTGATGTTAAGAAATTCTCGCCGCCTAGAGACACCAAAGTAATAGTAAAAGTAATAGTAATAAACGATATCGGAGTTTTTACGACATCTTCAAAACTTATTCCGCTTATTTAATGAGTTTATAATTTAAAGCAACAAACTGCAAAAACGAGTTCATCTTCAGTACCCCTTTGTGATTTGATGATTCCTTTTTTAAATTTATGTCATAATTCCGAGTTTTTGACTACGGGACTATGAACCATGACTTACTTTAACACAAAAAAACATCAAAATCGGTTCGTTATTGACTTAATCTTACTAATGATATAAATGAGAAAGTTTGTTTGTTGATTTGTTTGTTTGTTACTCCTTCATGCAAAGACCGATTTTCATAAACTTTAAAACACACAAATAGGATTAGATTAACACATAGGATTGCTTTTATCCCGAAAAATGTTTCTGTGGGACCGTCAATCATATGGGCAACACTTAGTATATATGTGAAAAAATTGTCGAGTAAGAACCTCCTCCTTTTTGGCGTCGATTGCAAAAAAATAGACTATGGCACAAGAAGACGCCACTAACACCTATTTTATGTTTCAAGGAATGTTTTTGACCGACCATTTAGTCCGGCCAGTAAAATCGAGCGAACTTGATTTGACCTACAATGTTGGGCTCAAACACAAAGCCACGTCATTAATCAACGCCAATTAATCGCTATAGGATAATTTTAACAAAGAAAAACTGCAAAAAACCGAATTCAGTAAATAAAGTTATGTTAAAGTCATACTCATAGGTTCAGTCATGTACCTACGTACAAAAATAATGAACACTTCCTTCAATTTACCTGGAATTGCAATATCAGATCCAGGGTTGATCAGGATAACTCCGGAAGTTATCATCAATAAATCAGATCTAGGTTTGATATTCATATTTTTAACTTAAACTTTTAAGTTTTAGCCCTGATGATGCTGTATAAGCGAAACCGGTAGGCTACTAATTACAAAGTAATAAATTATAAGTGATAAGTAAAACAGTACAAGTGTTTCTTTCTTTAAAAATATGAATATTTGGAAGTTTTACCAAGCTCCGACGATGGAAAATATCAAATATATTTAGGTTTGATGGTAATGGGGATCTCCGGAAGTAAATAAACACTTTAGACATTTTATGAAATCGGTTCAAAAATGACTAAATAATTGAATAACAATTACATAAAAAAATTAGGATTCAAACGTATGTTATCCTCCTTTTTTCAAATTCTGTTTAAATCTGCCCTTATGCGTTTTTATTGCGATATTAGAGCATTACTCTATACACCAAACGGTAGCTATAACATCTCTTACAGCTAATTCCACCGATCATATTAAAAACCGATTTTAGTACAATTAAGTTCAGTGTAAAAGAGTTAAATTATCAGTTGTGATCCCTTAATTAAACTCTTGCAAGAACTTTTTTAAATTGACAATACTCTTATCCCCAGCCTCTGAGAAACTTCTAACCATGTAAAATTATTTGTAATATCCTAAATTTCTTTGATTTTTCATACATGTTAAAGAAAGTCCAAAAATTATTGACAATTGACTAAATGCGTTTTTACTTTGATCGCGTTTAAATTCGACAATGCAATCCTGCCCTAAATATACAGCAGGCATAAGCTGTAAATATCCGCTCACACACAATAATAAACTTAATACATATCAAAAGAAAACAACAATAAAAAATAAAATATAACGAAAACTCTACACGAACGTTCGATGAAGACCATCATTAATTTTACTTCAAATCATCTTCTACTGCAAACTTCATAATAAATTGCTCAGCGAGCGTCTTAAATAATAGCATTCAGTCTACATGAATGAGGAAAGCTGATAAAAGAAATTCCCGGAGAAATCAAACTGAGAGAAATAAATCGTTTTCAGAACCCCCAAATGTGAACCGTTTGTTAAATCGCTCGCTTTGATTCTGCCGTCAGTACGTAATCTATCATATTATTACCTATCACAAGTGCTGTGGTCGCGTGTTTCCTATACATTAGGTAAGTTTTTGTAGAAACTGAAACTTAAACTACATTACGTCATTGATATTTAGATACTGGACGCCCATCGGTAAACTTCACCAAAAAAAAGTCAAGAAACAAGTAAATATGGGAGTTTTGGCGCCATCGAGAGAAAAGATAGTCGAAGTTTTTTCATAATTATTGAATTTCGTGTTAATATTGAGTGAAATTAGTCAATTTTGGTGGCATTTTGTACAATTTTGTTCAGTAAAAGTGCACTAATGGAATAGTCATAAAGAAATTAGCGTATCGTATATTTTCTCGTTGCCGCCAAATCTCGTTACATGAGCTTGTGTAAAAAGGCCACCGCTTTACCCAAGAGCCTGACATGACTTATTGACGACTTACGACTGATGAATAATTAAAATTAATTGAAATGGATACAAAATTTGATGCAAATATCTACTTGACTAATGGCTAAATACTAACGTGATGGCCAAAACTTAAAGAATGAATGAATGAAGTAAATATGTAAAGTCATACAAAAGGCGAGCTTATCTCTAAAAGAGATTTCTTACAGCAAACCCAAAATAAAGAGAATCCATAAAGAAATATAGAACATACAGTGCACAATACAAAAATTAACAGTACAAAAAAACACAATCTAAATTACTAACAATAACTAAAGTGCCAACATGCTAATTAATTACATACCAAAACGCTCTATTACTGCCTTCTTAAAAACTGTCAATGATTGAATATTCCGACATTGATAGCTGCTAATGTGTATGGAAACATTATTTTTCCCACTTTCCCTGCAATATCCCCAGTTTTTCTCATCATAAGAACTGTCTCCTGACGATAACTTACACAAAAAAAAATTCGCAAAATTGGTCAGTCCGTTCAGGCATGATGCGTTGACCACGCGAAATAGGGATATTTTTTTATACGTTGATTATACGGGATAAAATATGAATCAGTCAAAATTTACATACATGCTCGTATTTCATACAAGAATGAGTCTGTCAAGTCTTCTTGCCTTGCCTCTTGCCACAGCACCACGGGCTAAGAAAGTTAAAACAGTATGACGACAAAAGTTGTAATTGAAAGAAGAATGTTTTTCAGAAACTTCGATGTGAAACTTTTTTATAATGTGCTGAAAAAGAAGAGTAAGTCGAAGAATCCGCTTGCCATAGAGATCAGATTGTGGTAAGGGACTATGAAAGGTAAAAGTATAGTTATTATTAAAAAAAAGTTATGTTTTTCAGAAACTTAGACTGTGAAATAGATATTATACGGTATAAAGGAAGGATTAGTTGAAGAGAACATAGATTTATCTTTGTCTCAAAAGTTGCCACTCGCGACAGCAGTCAGATTGTGACAACGGACTGTGAATATTAAAATAACATAAAGACGAAAGTTTTTATTAAAAATATATGTTTTTCAGAAATTTTTATTGTGATATAGATATGATACGGGATAAAAGAAGAATTAGTCGAAGAGTGAACATATTCATCCTCGTACCAAAAGTTGCCGCTCGCCACAGCAGTCAGATTGTGGTAACTGACTGCGAAAATAAAAAAGTATAACACGCAAGTTGTTATTGAAAAAATAATGCTACTTAGAAACTTTTATGTCAAACATCCTAAAACGTTGGGCTGAATAAGAATAATTAATTAGCCGCTTGCCAAAGCAGTTAGGTTTTTGTTACGGACTGTGAAACTAAAAATAGCATAAAGACGAATGTGGTTGAAAAAATAATGTTTTTCAGAAACGTTTATTGTTAAATATATTTTATATAGGATAAAAGAAGAATTAGTCGAAGAGTGAACAGATTTACACTCGTATCAAAAGTGGACGCTCGCGACAGCAGTCAGATTGTGGCAACGGACTGTGAAAATTAAAATAACAGAATGACGAAAGAATAAATAAAAAGCATTTAAACTGTTTTTCAGACCGTTTGAAGTGAAACATCTTTAAAATGTGCAGTCATCTATGTTGGTTTCGGCTCCTTTGATGAAAATAGGCCAACTGTACACCTTCTTAAATAGCTTGTAAGAGACCATAGGTTTTAAGGTTTAATTATAACTAAAACTGTGATCTTAATTAATGACCGTACTAGCTCAAAAGTCCATCTTCCGGGTGGCATTTTGTTGTTGTTGTTTGTTGTTGTCGCCTCTGTGGTCTAGCGGTTCAGTTGTTGGACTTGACTGCATGAGGTCCCGGGTTCGAATCCCGGGTCGGACAACAAAAAGAAAATTTTGGGTTTTTCAATTTTCTAATGAAAAAAAAATGTTGCTCAGGATTGGATATGCGCCCGGTTGGCGATGGGCTTGCCATCTATCACATTGTGGGACCAAGTATCTTTGGCTAGTCGGGAGTGCCTAGGTTGTGCCTCTGCCTACCTCTTCCGGGATATGGACGTGAAAAAACTTTTACTTTACTTTACTTTGTTGTTGATAGCTCTCGTAAAAAAAATTGTTTATTTTGTGTAAAAAAACCCTACTATACGTATAATAAAATCAGTCTAATATTATTTTAAGTTTTGTCGTCCATACCTATAATTAAAATCTAAATACCTAAATACTAGCTTTAAGCTATCCTGTATTTCAAATTTGGACAAACTGTACGCGGTCTGTAAATTTGATTGTAATCGGTTAAGTAGTTTAGGAGTCCATCGCGGACAAACAACGTGACACGTAAAAGAAGTCATTAATTGGATCACTTTAATTGTCATGTTTTATTACTAGCTTCGTCCCGCAACTTCATCAGCGTAGAATATAGCCTATAGCATTCCTCGTTAAATGGGCTATCTAACACTAAAAGAATTTTTCAAATCGGACCAGTAGTTACTGAGATTAGCGCGTTCAAACAAACAAACTCTTCAGCTTTATAATATTAGTATAGATACGTCCCAAATATGCCGGATTGTAATCACTATTATCTAAAGCTCATGTTATCATATGGTAGCTTATGGTAGTTAGGGTTAAACCTAATTATATTTTAAAATTTTGTTCAAATATTTAAAACATAATATGTTATAAATGTTAATAATAAATTTGTATAATTTTCTAGATATTTGCAAACGATAATGTGCTAGAATGTGTTGGTATTAACAAATATCTTTTGTAACAGCTTTTAACACACATTTTCGGCAAATAATTAAATTTTATTTTTCAAATAATTAAATTAGTTACAATTATAAATAATTGGCTTAAAAGTTAAAGTGTATGTTATGAAATAATATTTTTTTATTAAAATTAAAATATTTGCACACCAAAACATAATGTTGATATACTTAAATATTTTTGTAACATCTCATTTGTACACACATATTCCGCAAATACGTAATTTTCTTTTTCTTTCTAAAACTAGACCTACGAGAACAGATAATTAACGATAACTTTATATGTGTACTTGTAGTTAACAAAATTCTTTGGGTGAGTTTAGAATCTGAAAAAAGATTTAATAAATTTAGCTCGATAGAAAAATTCGTAAACTTAAAAAAACACTTTTTGTCGTTTCCGTTTCTGGATAGAATTAATTATACTAGTGGTCGCCCATTGGTCGAAATTCGAACATAATAAATTTTAATATCTTGTTGATAAGAACGCCATCTTTATTTCTCAAGACCAACTACTTTGTTTCCAAACTTTACTGTGCGGCATCTGTGATCTTTTATCGTTATCATCAAAATATTTGTTTGTGTGTGTCAAATGCATGTAAGTGTGGATTATGTTTTATTTATTGATTTAATGTACTTTATAAGCATTATTAATGAAAAATATTATCGTTCTGCACTTCTCCTGCTTCCACGGAATTTTCGTAAAAAGGGGTCCAAAGTTTTGGCGTCAAGTATTAATATATAGATTAGTTCATATTGAAGTTATGTTTATAGACCAAATATGTTTTTTTTTCTCGCAAAACTCGCACTTAATTCAAAGGTTTTATGTATATGTGTTTTTTTAATGATATTGAAAAGCAAACAAGCAGACGGATTTCCTGATGTTAAGAAATTCACGCCACCTAGAGACACCAAAGGTGGTAATGGTGCGTTGCAAAGTTTACCGGCTATCTTGCCCTCCGAACCGGAACACGTCATGACGTTATCGCGGCAGGAATAGGTAAGGCGGTGGTACCAATCCGGGCGAGTCGCTGCTAAACTCTACCACCTAGTCAGATGTCACGGTGTTAGTGACGGTGAGCCTATGCTTGCCTTTTACGAGCTGCCCGGACCAACACGGGGGGGGGGGTATCAAATTTCATCAAAATATGTACCGTGGGTTGGGCGTGACAGCGTAACTAACAAACTTCCGCATTTATAATATTGGCATGACTACTATCTATAATAATATTAGTATGGATATCACCCCTGTGGTCTAGCGGACTTGACTGCATGAAATCCCGGGATCTCCGGGTCGAGGCACTAAAAGTTTTTCTATTTTTTTAAATAAAAACAAGGTTGCTCGGAATTGGATATGCCCGGTTGGCGATAGCCTTGCCACCTATCACTGTATGGTCCTCAGTACTTTTAGCTAGTCAGGGGTGCTTTGGCTGTACTAGTGTGTGGCTGGCCTATATCTTCGAGGATACAGACTTGAAGCTTTTTTATCATGGATATTGTCTCAAAAGCGTAAACATTGGTTTGAGTCCACTGAGCGGAATAGACCAACGTGCCTCATTGTTGCCTGGCTCATAAGAGAAGAGCACTGCTTGAAATGTACGTCAGTATCAACAAGACCACTGATAAATTGCTGTCCAACTTGCGCAGGTAGAAATCGACCTCCTTACTTATTCTTTCCTTGTTGTTAAAAACTCGGCTATGTTTCGGTCCGAAAGGAAATCGGTAGACTTGCAAAATAGTCCTAACACTCCGGCCGCATGACAGCAACGCACCTATAACATCTATGGCGTATTAAGTTCACTGTTGTCCCTTTCTATCAGGAGACCCCTGTGCTTGTTCGCTAACCTTACATACATATTCTCACGCCAAGTCCCTTACGGTGTAGGCAGAGAATATCCAGAGCCAAATCTCACAATCCTGGCAGTCGTGTTTAGCTTCCTTAACATTCATTACCCTTTTCATACAAACACGCCGGTTTCATAAACCGGTGAAGTTGTGAAAACCGCGAGGTTAGCAACATATTAGCCATTAAAAAAAGCCGGTTTTGGAGCTAACTTAGCTTATAAAAAAATTAAGTTATCGTAACTCTTGCTAAGAGGTCTCGGTAATTATGTTGCAATATTAATGTTCTCACAAGTTAATGGTTCGAGTTGGCACATCACGTTTGGACAGCTAATCTGAGGGTTCCACGACAATTTGTCTCCTGGGAGCCATTTGAAATTCCATCGGCAGTTTATAGTTTCTCTAATTGATGTCAATCTGTCACCGTTCTGGCGGATTTGCGAAATAAATGATAAACTAATTGTCGACAGATCAAACGAGGCTAGATTTATAAATGTCAGACAAAGTATAGCCGCTTGCTGATTTATCAAGAGCTTTAAGTGATTAATGTATTGCTAGGGATTTTAAGCCTCGTCCTTTAAAAAGTTGGCAGGGTATTTAAATTCAAGCTAAATAAAAATGATAAAACCGACTTTTTATTACCGCATCATTAATATATACAATAGCCACCGAAAAACGTAAAAAGGATCTCAATTATGTCAGCTTTTACACTGAAAAAACGGTACCGAAATCGGTTAATCCGTTGAAAAGCTATGATGCCACACATACAGACACGTTAAACTTATAACACCTTTTTCCGTCGGGGGATAGCAATAAATATTTTGCTGTACCAAAACTACAGTAGAATAAGCCAAGCAAACGTATTAAAAGAGTAGAAAACATACTGGTGTATTAATATTCTTCGTATTTGAGTCAAAAAATGTACTCCTGTATATTATTGAACATTTGATACGATAAATAAAGGATCCAACAATTAATAGATACTAAAGGGAAACTGAAACTTTCATTTATAGGATAACTATAAAGTGCCGCCCACGGGCAACCGCAACACAAGGGTATCGCAGATACATTAACCACCTTTATTTTGTAATAGATACGATGTTTTTTGTTAAAAGGTCTCTTATCTATATAATGTATAAAAATCAATCCCCATTTGTCAGATCTTGATAAAATTCCTTTGCGAGCATCTCAAAATTATAAGCTACATTTCAAAAATCGAATTATCATAACGCGACTTTAAAAAATTGGAGTCGATTTTTTCTTGTTTGACTCATAATCCATTGTAATTCATGAACATTATTGTTTTTCATTGAAAAAATATTCAATGTTTCCATGTTTGTCTATTAACAAGATATAATAAATCCAAATTGTAGAGTGTCGAAAACTAACAAGCGTTTGGAGGCATGCGTTGGGTATTTCTTGTATTATAAATTAGAGGCCAAATGTCGCGGTGACAAAGTCGGAACTTCGAGTTGCCGACATTTCACGACCCAACACCAAAAACATGTATGTATTGTTTTAGAACCATGTGTTACTGACGTTACTGTCCCGTTACTTTGGCATGGTGGAATTGTTTGAGAATAAGGACTGTCCCTTTGGAACTTAAACCCGCCTTTATCTCATTAATATTGTAATTGGAACGTGACACTTGACAGTTTTGCTTATTGTAAAAGAAAGGCGCAGTTTGGTCTCATATTTTAAAACACACCATCTGAAAAACTAAATAGAACCTTTCCGCTAAGATAGCTTAGTTCTTAAAATATCTTCTGTCTTAAGTTCTTAAGATGGCCCATTTTCAATATTTTGTATTTTTTAAAATTCGAATGTGTTTAAATTACTACCTACGCACGCAAAAAAGTACTTACACCTAAGATGGCCCAGTTCTAAAGAAGGCCCATTTTTAGTATTTTGTATTTTTTAAAGGATGAAATAGTATAAATTACCACCATGTTGCGTAGGTAGTAATTTAAACTCTAAAATGGCTCAGTTTTAATTTTTTGTGTGTTTTGAAGTTTGAAAGAGTTTAAATTATTATCTACGCAACATGGTACTTGCGCCTAAGGTGGTCCAGTTCTTAAGATGACCCATTTTCAATATTTTGTTATTTTTAAAGTTTGAAAGAATTTACATTTAATTCCTACCTACATTGCTGTCTATCTTGAGTGAGAAATAGAAATAAAAATTATTGCCATTTCATACAGGTGAGTTTACAATAATTAATTTTTATACATAAAATTACAAACCTCTTATATCTCATTCGCCAATATTTCAATCGCCTCTGTGATCTAGCGATTCAGTTGTTGGACTTGACTGCATGAGGTCCCGGGTTCAAATCCCGGGTCGGGCAACAAAAATAATATTGGGTTTTTCCAATTTTCTAATGAAAAAAATGTTGCTCGGTATGCGCCCGGTTGGCGATAGGCTTGCCACCTATCACATTGTGGGACCTATCTTCAACTAGTCGTGGGTGCCCTGGTTGTGCCTTTGCCTACCTTTTCAGGGATATGGGCGTGAAGATACTTTTATATTTCATTAATATAAAACCAAAGTGTTACATTCAAACGCCTTCGTATCACGACTCTTATATTTTGTAAGTGTTTCTAATAGGTAGTGTCTCAATCTTTTGTAAAACAGATTAGGGATGAAGCCATTAAAGTGAGAACGCCTTAACTTGAACATCCATCTCACGACTGGTACATTAGAGACGAGGTTCAGTAAAACAAAAATGTAGCGCCGTGAATACTTATCTAACAAGATGGTATGCTGTCACGATTTGTTCATGAGAAGTTTATTTTGAACCATAAATAGAAATATCATGAACTAGTTGCTTCATAGGTCTAAATTTGATAAAATGTACACTTTCTCACGATTTTGATTTATCTGGTTTACCGGTTTGGCTGGTTAGGACATGTTTAGAGCTTCCACTTTAACTTCAAATAATTAGGCATAGTAAAACTGCAACCTCGGACAAAAAGATTTTATTTGGTACCATGTCGCAATTTGATAATTCTTTTTTTCGAAAGATAATTCCGATTGTATATGATTATGATGATTTTATCAATATCCTATTAGTAAATTTTGAGTTAAATTAATAATATATATTATATAATACCGTCTTGTTTTTTCTTTCCACCACGCTCATTTATTACTATTATCGTGTTCCGTGCTGGAAGGTGTGGGAACTGGATGACTTGTACATGTAGCCTAAAAGCTAGCCATAGCATAACGATGCGCTATTAACATCAATGGTTTCGAGACAACGGTTATCCCTTATCATCAACATAGCCGTCTGATGTAGCAAACATTTCCAACTTAAAAAAAATATTTTTACTCCCATATACTCGAAGACGTGGGCAGAGGCCAACCAAAGCTCCCACAACTTGCCAAAGACACTAAGTGCCACAATGTGATAGCTGGCAATCGGACACATACCCAATCCCCAACAATGTTATTTTTATTAGAAAATTGAAAATATGCATTTTCTAATTCCTTTTGTTGCCCGACCCGAGGATTGAACCCGGGACCTCAAGAAGTCAAGTGATAAAGACTCATTAATTTTAACAAGAAACACCAAAAGCCATAAAAACCTAAAAATACATTTATAATGCTTTAGAATGCTTTCAGTTTTTTAAACATTCTACCTAATGTCACTATACATGTCAGTTCAGAAATAAACAAATATTTAATTTCCTTAGCTTACCTATAATTTGGTAAAAATGTTCTCCACTTTTAAATACGATAGAGTATTTTGTGACAAGAATAAAATATTCACAAAACGTGTAAGTTGAAATGAAATAGGAAAATGTTTGAGAAGGGAACGCTAAAATTGGATCAACTAAAACATTCCCATTAACTCGCAATGAATTTTTAAATGTTCCGATTAGACATCAAAGAAGTAGTATTGCTTCAAAATGAAACCAATTTATAAGGGCTTGTTTACATCTACCCGTCGAAGGGATCTTTTAAATTATTGAATATTATTAATTGTAATTTGAATATTAGTAATTTGAGTTTTCGGTACCTAAAGGAAAAGGTTTCTTAAATGTTCAACTTTAAGCAACCTTTGTTTAATTTAACCGCCGTTGGTCTAGGGGCTAACGTACACGCCTAACTCCACTGGCCAACCGCAAGGCTTGAGTTCGATTGCCGATGGAAGCAGGCATTTGTATGATGAAGAATATATGTTTGCATTTTCAGGTCTGAGTGGTTATTAAATTTATTCTGGTATATATTTAAGAATTCATATGTACTACAATCTTTGACTAGCACCTATAATACAAGCACATAATTTTCTTATTTTGGAGTAAGATTAAATTTGTGTAACTTGTCCAGGGATATTAATTTATATTATATTTATTTGTTCCTGAACTATTTACTTATTGTAACAATTAAAATTATTAGATGTAAGTCCAGATCACTATATCTGAACTTAGGATTTCCTTTAAAAGAAACAGGGAATATCTAATATATTACCTAACCTACTATATGACTACTTTTGATCCCGACCGCACAACGGGTTCTTGTGAAAAAGCGGGGCGAAGCCGCAAACCAAAGCTAGTATATATATTAAAAAAAGAATAAAAAAATAATGTGAGCTAGCCTTACGAGTAGTGTATTATGAGTAGCATAAATGGCGAGGGAGAGTATATCAGTACACAGCTGACCGGTCGCGGACAAAGTGGCCGTGTGGTGGCCGCGATACAGAACCGGCGGCCATCCCTTACCCGTTTATTCACGGGTCTCGTGAAGTTTATGGTATGAAACAAACCGACCGGTGCCTGATTTATATGCTTTCTGACGTATAAAATCTAATCGTAGGACAAAAAAAACATTCTACATCACTGCTCTGGAGGTGGAAGTTCATTCGCCGTTATTCGTCGGCTATAAATTTTATATTTTATTTAAGTTGTTTTTGTCTATGCGTCTTTCTATAATAATTACATCTGTAGGTATTTTTTTAGCACTTGTTTTCTGTTTGGGTTAAATTTCTATAATTTTTGGAGTGAAAACTTCTTTAGCGGCGTTGCGCACTTTTTTGGAATGGGTAAAAACTTCTAAACTCGCGTCAGGACACGTGACCTGAAATTTCGTAAGACGAAAATTCGTAAGACGGCGCAGGGAACTTGCGCGAATCTTCGCGTTGTCATGTTTGCGTACGATAGCGCAATAAATAAATATATTGTATGCGACCACAAAATTCGTGCAAAATTATTCCCTAACCATTCCAAAATATCAAAAATGCACTACCTACTTGAGTACTTACTATTACTGTTTTTACTTCTGCCGGCACTCCCGGAGTGCAAACCGTTGTTTTTTTCTGTCTTTTATCCAGAGAGAAACGAAAGTTATGGCCATTATAAATGTGAATTTCATGTGTAACGATGAACTCATTTGGTAGGTACTCAGAACTGTGTATCTATTAGAGATAACTACTCGCGTTAAAAGATAAGAAAATAATTAATAAAGACGGCCACGGGACTTGAATCCTCAGTAGCTCAAATGATTTGAGCATTCGTCGGCTTAAGACGAAAGGTTCAAATCCTGCCCGTTGCGAATTTTTTTCTTTGTTTAAAAAACTTACCTGCATTACCGAACTTTGCTCGGTATTTTTTGTTTTACAAAAATAATATAATATTTCTTAGCAAACACTTATTGACTTCGTGTCACTTAACAACGTCATCTGCTGGAACAACTTTATTGACAAAAAATAGTATTTTTATTCGCCAATAGATATCAAAAAGAGTCATATTTTTCAGTTTAAACACGAATAAAATTTTCAGCTTAAACACGAATGAAATGACATTTCTTAAAAATGATTCCTAGCTAGATCGATTTATCGCCCCCGAAACCCCCTACATACTAAATTTCATGAAAATCGTTGGAGCCGATTCCGAGATTGCAATTATATATATACAAGAATTGCTCATTTAAAGGTATAAGATATAGATATTACATCTGGAACCAATTCTCTGACCCATCAAGTAATTGTAAACCATTAGTTTTTCTAAAAGTATTTTTATTTTCGCATTTGTTCTATGCTTGGGTTAAAATTCTACACATTTTGGAAAAAAAAATCATCCTCACAGGATTTAAAATCTTTCGTCTCAAGCCGAAGAATGCTCTAACCATTTAAGCTACTGAGAATTGAAATCCTGTGGCAAAATTTTAATTCCTTTTTTACCGTTTTCGCCTTATTATGTCCTATAGATGTACAGTTCGAGTAACTACTAAATGAGTTCATCGTAACGTTGTACTCATTAAGGAATTAAGAATTGTTTTCTGTCTTTAAAATCAGTAGTTTTTCTGTTGATCGCCTCCTTGGTCGAGCGGTTAGCGTACACGCCTAGCTACCTCAACTAATCGCAAGGCTCTGGTTTGATTCCTGTCATGGGCAGGAATTTGTATTATGAACATTTCGATGACTGAATTTCCGGGTCTGGGTGGTTATATAAGTTTCCTCTTGTATCTATTTAAGTATTTCTATAAACTACAATCCTTGACTAACACCCATAACATAAGCATATAATTTGCTTATTTTGGGGAAGATTCAATTTGTGTAACTAGTCCAAGGATATTTGTTTCTTATTTATAGAAACTAGTGGTCGCCAAATTCGACCACAATAAATTGTAATATCTTGTTGATAAGAACGCCATCTTCATTTCTCTAGACCAACTACTTTGTTCCCAAACTTTTCAGTGCGCCATCTGTGATCTTTTATTGTTATCACCAATATATTTGTTTGTGTGTGTCAAATGCATGGTAGTGTGGGTAAAGTTTAATTTACTGATTTAATGTACCTACTTTATAAGCAATATTATTGAAAAATATTAGCGTTTTGCACTTCTTCTACACATGAATTCTAAGTGTGCCAAATTTTATGTTCCTCCGTTAGCGCAATTTTCGTAAAAAGGGGTCCAAAGTTTCGGCATCACGTATTAATATATAGATGTCATGTCACGTTTGAGATCAAACTACTTGTCATTTGATCAAACCTGTTTAGGGATACGGGTGTGAAGATACAAATTTTACACATATTTTTTGCTTCCGTTTTCAAATATTAAACTTGTCTTCTAAACAATAATTGAACGAATACAATTTATTATGCACCTAAATTAATAATAATAATACACACTATTTCACTTTTAATAATAACAACAATTTCATTTATAAAAACAACAGCCTTTTGATAAAGCATATTTGAAACTCTTAATTGTACCTACTTCAAACAATTGAGAATGTTACTCCAATTAAATTGGAATTAGGTGACGAAGACGACAATCATAAAAAAAAGTGGTTCAATTTCCTCCCCTAAATTCGGCCATCGCTGCAGTAAACAACGTTGACGATTTCATACTTAAGACAAGGAGTTCAAGAACTGGCGAAGACATGACAAATAAATTTCTTTTTTACACGAAACAATTAGTAACACTTATATCGACGTTTAGACAAATCACACAAAATGATCTAGATAAACAGTAACTGATTGGTAAATAACGTTAGATTGTGACTTGTTTAACTATGTTTATAAATTATTATAATATATGTACTAGCCAACCCGGCGAACTTAGTACTAGTATTGGTCCATCCGTTCTAGCGTTATGCGATGACTGCGCTAAATGGGATTCATTTATATATTCTCTTTGGTGTAACGCTCCGATGTTGGAATAGAATTCTTGGGATATCGGGTTTAGTCCTTGGTAGGGCAATATAAAAATAAAGTATGTTTTTTGAATTTTCGATAAATCAATGTTGTCCGTAATTGGATGTCACCTTTGATATTGTGGAATTTAGTGTATTTGGCTAGTCCTGGTTACTTTGGTTGTACCATTTCGGGATACGGGCGGGAAGACACTTTAATTTATTTCTAATTTTAGGAAGAGCGTGTCTATTAGAATGAGGTCTTTAACCAAAACCACAATATAAATTTGGGGCTTCGAGTTCCACTTTCGCTATTACCGCTTTATTTATACCGCGGCCTCCACGTGGTGCCTAACTCAATATTTCTGTTTGTTTCATTTCTTTCTCAAATTAAAAATTAAGCTACAAACCTTGAGTGCTGAAACCGATGTCATTCTGATATTGGTGATAATATTGCTGAGTACCAACTAAAGCTAAGTTTGTTTCTTCTAATTAAAATAACTGTAGGGTTACTCTTGAAACTCGATTTATGCAATTTTTTAAACTGGAATCGAGTATGTCATTTTTGATTCTCTTGAATATAATACTAGTGAAATATTAACATTTAAAATGCGAAAGGGTATGGTTCGAAGTTCGGGATGGGGAAGGCCAATCCAATCTAATACTTATTATGTACTTATAATATAATTATTAGTTTAAAGGCTTGGCACCGACTTCAAACCTATTGGTAAATAGCACATATAATTAATAGGTAGTATATAATTAATAATAAATCTTTATTACGTTTTACTTTGTAGTTTTGAAGTTTGTTTTAATTAACGTAGTTATTTTTTAATAGTTTTTTAACGATTCAGTTATATAATAAAGGTTCAGTATTTGATTATAAGTAAGTATAGTGGCATATTAATAAAACTTGCACAAAATAGCCCTAATGATGCCATAAAGTAATTCTCATTGGCTGTAAGTGATATCTTCACACCAACTTCTTACAAGGTAGTCAGAGAGAAAAGAGTGCTAAATATTACGAACCTTGGATACTTGTCTAGCTTCCCCGACTTTCATAACTCTTGTCACATAAACATGTTGGTTTCGGAGACTCTATAAACCACCTAGGATAAAACTCGAACAATTTTATGGTTTCATAATTAGGAACAAGTATTTTTAATAAATTTAACTACAGACGACGGATAGTATATTAATTCTTTAAGTTTTCTTTAAAAAAAATGTTTCTGCAGTATTACGTTTGTTATTTTTTATACGTAATTGAATGAAGAAGTTAATCTATCAATTAAAAAAAAAGGCAAGTCAACGAATGCTATCATCTGAGCTACTAAACTGGCGAACTTCTGTTGTGCACAGTTCTGTGCAAACAATTATATATAACTAGCTGTTCCGGCGAACTTCGCTTCGTTCCAATCGTTCAGTTTGTATGGGAAAAATAAAAAAATATTTTAATGTTTTTTTTGCAGTCGAATAGGATAAAAGTATTCTATGTCCTTCTACTGGTCCCGAGCTTCCTGCCCGTAAATTTTCAGCCGAATCGATTCAGCCGTTCTTAAGTCATAAAAAATAGTGTTACTAATACGTCTTTCTTTTATATAAAAATAAAATAGATGAGTTCGTACTACAAACAAATTCGCTTATTTATAATGGTCATAACTTTCCTTTCTTTTAAGGTATTTTAAACAAAAGGTGCCTCCTGTCCTGCTATCTGTCCTGTCTACGTGACTTTTTTCCTTTTTTTATTTTTAAAATTTTATTCTAATCACAGGGCAAGAGGAAAAATTAAAATTCATTGTAGTTTGTGTATGTCTCCCAATGTATAAGTTATTAAATCAGTAAGTAGAAATGAATGAGTAATTTTATCCTTATTCGATTACCACTAACTGGGGATTACTGGGTTGGATTTCCAGGTCGGGCAACTAAAAACAATAAAAAAAAGTATCTTCATGCCCATATCCCTGAAGAAGTAGGCAGAGGCACAACCAGAGCACCCACGACTAGCCGGAGATACTAAGTCCCACAATGTGATTGGTGGCTAGCCTATCGCCAACCGGGCACATATCCTATCCCGAGCGACATTTTTTATCAGAAAATTGGAAAAACTCAATTTTCTTTTTGTTGCCCGACCCCGGATTCAAACCCGGGACCTCATGCAGTCAAGTCTAACAACTACACCGCTAGACCACAGAGGCATATACAATAAAAAATGTGTATTTTCAATTTTCTTGGATCAAAATCGTTGGCCGGGATATGTATTATGTGACCGGTTAGGGAAAGGCTTGCTGTCACATCATGGTACTTAGTGTCTCAGCCAAAGTCACCCAGTCGTGGGCACCCTGGTTGAGCCTCTGTATACCTCTTAAGGACATAAGCGTGAAAATACCACTAAATAATTTAATTCTAGTCGCTAAATAAAATATGAGTAATAATTTTAACGTAATTGTTTTGCGATATGGCCTTAGGTGTATGTGTCATAAATTTAATCTCACAACTAAAACAGAGGAATTTTAAAACATTTTGCGATACTTGCGTCAGATAATTGTTGGAGGCGATATTAAATTAGCATGTTTGTGCTCTGCCTCATAAAATCATAGTTCAGCGTACGCCTGCGGCTTGTGAACCGACTATCTACTTGTCATAGGTTCGTCCTATTATTTACTGCTTTGTAAGATGCCAACGTTTTCTTCTATTTGTTTAAGTAGTTTTCTGTCTACCCACCCCCTTTTTTTAAGTTGTTAAATTATTCTGCAGTAATGTTTGGACAACTTCATATAGTGATTAAAAAAAAACACATTATATGCTTATGCTATCCCTGAAGTTGTAGGCAGAGGTACAACCAGGGTACCTAGACTAACCGAAGACACTAAATCCCACAAAGTGATAGGTGGCAAGCCTATAGCAAACTGGGCACATATCCAGTCCCGGGCAACGTTAATTTTATTAGAAAGTTGAAAATATTAATTTTTGTTTTGTTGCCCGTCCCGGGGATCGAACCCGGGACCTCAAGAAGTCAAATCCGACGTCAGACCGCTATACTACAGAGGCAATCTAGATGTTTGTGTCAGCTTAAAGCGCCCGCGTAAGGTATGGGCACACTTATCAGTCATTTTTTTGCTGCCCGAACCGGGTATTGAACCCGGACCTCAAAAGTGAAGTCCGCGCTGGATCGTTAGACCATAGTCAATTATACAGAACACAAAGTTTTAGAAAAGTAAAAATAAGGCCTTTTCAAAAATCGTATCAAAACTCCCAGTTAAAAAATAATTGAAAATGAGTGTCTAAATTTTACTGAAAATAAATATACTTAACCGAGTTTTAAAATTTGTGATTCCGCGGGAAACCGAATAGGAGTATAAATGAGTGTATGATACTTTTCGGGGAACAAAAATGTGAGAGCAACTTTTACAATAGAAGTTTCCAGCAGAGCAATTGGCTCG
Source organism: Calephelis virginiensis (assembly GCA_002245475.1). Lineage (NCBI taxonomy): Eukaryota > Metazoa > Arthropoda > Insecta > Lepidoptera > Riodinidae > Calephelis > Calephelis virginiensis. The sequence continues at coordinate 231,038 of NJDC01001742.1, read as the reverse complement.
GATTTCCCATGACATTCAACGCCTTATATTCACGTTTAAAAGTTTATAACTCTGTTTATGATTTTGGTATTTTATATTTATTAGACTTATTATTATAGGTATTATAGGTAACTACTTTACCTTTTGAGTTAGACGTTGACCGCCTCGTTAGTCGTGTCGTTAGGTTAGGTACTAAGCCGATCAACCGCGAGGCTCAGGTTCGATTCCCGACGAGGGCAGACATTTGTGTGATGAACATTTAGATGTCTGCATTTCCGGGTCTGGGTGTTTCTCAAAATAATTCTGGTATCTATTTAAGTATTTCTATGTATTGGCACCGTTGACTAACACCCATAACACAAGCATACAATTTGCTTACTTTGGGGTTAGATTCAATTTGTGGAACTTATCCAGTGAAAATTATTTATTACTTGTTTATTTAATAAGATAAAAGTATCTTCACGCCCATATCCCCGAAGAGGTAGGCAAAGGTACAACCAAGGCACCCACGACTAGCCGAAGACACTAAGTCCCACAATGTGATAGGTGGCAAGCCTATCGCCAACCGGGCACATTTCCAATCCCAACCAACATTTTTTTAATGAGATATTTACGAAATTTAATAAAAATTGATTTGTGGCGGATTTCGAAATGCTGATCTGTTTTGTATGGTGTTTCACTATGTTTAAAAAGAACCGCATGGCATAACACACTACCTTCATATTTCCATGGGGTGATATTTGAAGGTGAAAATCCGCCAAAAAGAAGTTAAGGAACATTTTATACATGTCAGATTAGTTTAGAAATTTCAACTTGTGGACATTTTAGTCAATGTTTTCTGAGGAATATGTTAAAAGTCTTTAAAAATGTCATGTACTAGCCACTACTCATCTGACATGAAAGTGTTTTGTCTCTTTCTCCTACTACCGTTGAAAGCAGATGCGATATTTCAAAATTAGTATAATACGTGCTCACCACCCATATCAGCTTTATATTTTTTACTACATTTTATACATTAAAATTACAGTAAACAGTAAAATGTTTCAACTTCATTTTAAGCATTTTAAGTAGTTTTCATCCACATGGCTCACAGATGCTGAAAACCTAGCGAACTGGACATATAAGAGTAAGAAAAAAGACCCTTAGTTTCCACGTTCGTAAGCGAGGAACAACCGGGATAAATGCTACGGTGATGCACATTGTGCTACATACATACATATCTTCACGCCAAGTCCCTTACTGGGTATGCAGAGAGTATCAAGTGCCAGGCTAACGATCCTGACAAACCTGTCTGGTTTCCTTCACATTTATTAATTACCCTGTTCATACAAACACGACGGTTTCGGAGACTCTTAACACCACCCTCGGATAATATCCAAGTGATCTGATCGTGGAATGTCAACCTTGGTCTCCTTGGGTACCTACATCCATCCACATACATTGTGCTAGAGCTATGAAATAACTAATGTAAAGTTTTTAATTTAGCAAACCTAAACATGTTTTTGTGGTCCAATAACTAGACTGATGCCAACACAAGCTAATCCGTGATTAGCAGATTATGACGTTAGAATAGCAGCTTACATCAGGAAAATACTAAGCGTAGCCAAGTATTAACTTACAATATATCTTTCCTACATCAACATCCTCAGTTTAATCTTCTCGGGGTTTAACTGCCCATGAGGTCTCGGGGTCGATTTCCTCTGGGGCAACAAAACGAAATTGTTTTTTTTATCATTTCTAATAAAAACAATGTAGTCTTGGTGGTAATGGTGCGTTGCCAACCTGAGGCCGGGATGTTAGAACTCGATCAAAAGTAAGTTTACCGACTACCTTATCCTCGGAACCGAACACGTCAACGGCAAGCACTGACGTGATGTCGGCTGGAATAGGTAAGGCCGTGGTACCAATCCTGGTGAGTCACGTCGAAACTCTACCGTCTAGTCAAATGTCACGGTGTTAGTGACGGTAAGCCTATACTCGCCTTTTACGAGCTGCCTGGCAGGAAAAGAGATAATCTATTCTGCAAAGGAGCCTGGACCAACACGGAGTAAACCTCTGCCCTGGTTGTACCTCTGCCTAATTTGGGGTGAAGCTACTTTTTTAAGTATGATAAAATTATTACCTAATGTCATGAATACAAAGAATGATAACTAAAGACAAATAAATTACTAAATACTTAGTTAAATAAAAATATTAACCACTTTATTTTTGACGACCTAGTTGGCAGAGGGTTTAGCGTACGCGTCTAATTCCGCCAACCAACCACCAGGCCTAACATCCCGGACTCAGGTTGGCAACGCACCGTTACCATCTTTGGTGTCTCTAGGCGTGAATTTCTTACCATCAGGAAATTATTCTGCTTGTTTGCCTTCTAATATCAAAGAAAAACAAAATAAACTGTAGCCATAGTCTCACATATTATTAAAAAAAGAATCCCCATCTATAACATGCTGTTACATTCATATCAAACACCATACTTATTTCTTATAGTGTATTTGATCCTCAAAATAATGACCACTTAGTAAAGCGTCGCTGTAATTTAAGAAATAATAATTTAGATTGAGATAAGTAGATGTAGTGTGGCACGGTGACACTGGGTTTTATCATTTATCTTCTTAATATATATAAATTACGTGTTTAGGAGTTTAGGAAAACAACGTGTTGTTTGTCCGCGATGGACTCCTAAACTACTTAACCAATTTGAATCAAATTTGCACACCGTGTGCAGTTTGATTCAACTTAAAAGATAGGATAGCTTACATCTCAATTTATTATTAAAAAAAATTAACATCGAAACCGGAATAGGCATTTAGTATAATACTAGCTGCTACCTGCGGCTTCGCCCGCGTTTTCACAGAAACCCGGTGTGCTATCGGGATTAAAAATAGCCTAATGTTAATCCAGGTCACAATCTATCTGTCTTTCAAATTTCAGACAAATCCGTTCAGCCATTCGAGCGTGAAAGAGTAACAAACATCCATACATCCATACTTACAAACTTTCGCATTTATAATATTAATAGGATATGGATCATTATAGTAATTTGGTATAAGCAATACCTAATATTTTTTTATTTATTATTTTGTTTTATGATATTGGAAGGCAAACAAGTAGACGGTTTTAATGGTAAGAAATACACGCTTCCTAAAGACAAGAAAAAATGGAAAAACCGATTCCAAATATTTCATTAGATATATTCAGTCGCGATTTGATAATTCTTTTTTTGAAAGGCAGCAAATGATTTCAAAATGGCTCCACGTAAATTTATTATCACCCTATTCGTTGTTATTGAGTTACAACTCAAAAACCAGTACATTGTAATAAAATTAATATGGGACCATCTCGGAATCATGACCTTTCTACAAATAAATCATCAAAGTCGCTAAACTATTGACGGAAAAATCGCGTGACAAAAAAAATTTCTTCACGCCCATATCCCCGAAGAGGTAGGCAGAGGCACAACCAGGGCAACCACGACTAGCCGAAGACATTAAGTCCCACAATGTGATAGGTGGCATGCCTATCGCGAACCGGGCATATATCCAATCCCGGACAACATTAATTTTGTTTTATTAGAAAATTGAAAAACCCAAATTTTCTAAAGATACAAAAAAAGGCATACATTTTAATTTGAGAATTTCCTCCTTTTTTTAGAGTCGGTTCATATTTTAACAAAAACAATATTGTAGTTATAATTACAAAAATATTGTCACCAAAAACTAAAGTAAATATAAATAATTGCAATTTAAATGAAAAACAGTGACGTAGCCATTTTTTTATGCAATCAAATATGCAATCGCAGTTAAAAATGTAAATTATACTCTTAAAAACATTTTTTTCATATAAATGAGTTACATAGTAAACTAATAAAATAAGGCAATTTTCTAAAGGACATTTTTTATAGATAATCTACAAAGTTGTTGACATTTTTAAAACGATTTCAGCTTTGATATGGTGGGTGCACGGATAAACAGAAATTACCCCTATACCTAACGGTGGGTGAAGCCAGTGGGTGTGCGGGTCTCGTCTCAGATTTTGTCCATGATGTCTTGAATACAGAATGAGGTATACTAGTAAGTGCGTATTAGTCTGTTCATTTTAACAAACGAGTAACAAGTTCATTTCAACCAATCAGAGCGTACCTTTATAATTTGACAATGAGCACAAAGCTTTCCGATTGGTTGAAATGAACTATATGTTGATTGCGTGGACTAATAAAAACACAGAACAATTTTTTGGAACTCGTTTGTTAAAAAAATAGAGTATAGTACATACATGTGATGTAAACGTAGAGCAATGAATGTGGAGAAATCTTCCCAAACTGGAAGGATCGTGAGAATTTGCACTCGATAATCTTCGCCTACTTCGTAATATATATGGCTTGAAGATTTGTACGTATATATGACGTGTACTGTGCATAATCTTTGGTTACTTTATTACCATTATTATTTATTGTCAGGTCTTATTTCGAACTGAGAAATAAGACTTTTCCTTTTGATTGTAGTCAGTTTCTGACCTAACAAATATTTTTATTTCTTAACTATATATATATATATTAAATTCAATTGTCATCCTGTGGCAAAACTACCTATCCGAAATATCCTACTTGTGTGGCATTCCTCAATCCTGAGGGTCGTGACCTCCCGTAGGTAGAATTTTATCACGGATGATCTTCCACCATCTCGGCCTGTCTTCAGCATCGTGTATCGCGTCATGGAGGTTGGTTTCAAGCGTTGCTCGGATTTGGTCTGACCAGCGTATTGGACCACGGCCACGAGGCCTCTTTCCTTCGATTTTGCCCGTTACCAAGAACTTCTCGAGGTTGTCCCCACCCTTTCTGGCTATATGTCCGAAGTACTCAAGGATTCGACGTAGACATATGGTTGAGAGACTCTGGATTAGTGCTATAAGGTGACGCGGGACTCCAAATTCACTGAGTACTTTCCATAACCATGTCCAGTCTACACAGTCGAACGCCTTGCTATAATCGATAAAGCATAACAAGACTGGTGTATCTAGCTCGTAACACTTTCCCACTAGCTGGCGAACGTTGAGAATTTGTTCCCGCGTGCCCCTGCCCTTGACAAAGCCTGCCTGTTCCTGCGGAATCTGCCAGTCTAAGAAATGTTTGATGCGGTTATTAATAATGTAGAGGAGGATTTTGCTGGCATGTGAAATCAAGGCGAATGTGCGATAGCTGTCACACTTCCTGGACGAGCCTTAGGGCTTTGGGGAGTATAACCGATTTAGTCCAGTCGTCGGGCCATTTCCCCGTGGGCGCACGGGCCGTATTGTATTGTATGGCGATACAAGATCACATATTCTGTGTATCAAGTCAATTCCACCATCACCCGTAGCTCGCAGAATTTCAGCTGTTATATTATCTGGCCTTGGGACTTTCCTGAACTTCAGTGACGACATGGCTGGGACGATCTCTGAACGAAGTATAGGTGGCTCCAGGTCAGTGTCCGCCACATTGATAAGGCTCCCGGAATGTGGAGAGTCACTTTTGTAGAGCTCCTCACAGTATTCACGCCATCTCTCCGCGATCTGAGCTGTCTCTTACAAAGGATAACCGTTCGCATCATCAACAACCAGGGATTTGGGCTTGATCTGCTTAGAAAGCAGACGCACTTTCTTAAATAAGTCCGCAGTCTGAAACTTATGAGCATGCTGTTCGATCTCGTTGCAGATGCTCTCTATGAAGCGGTTTTTATCGCGACGGCATTCTCTTTGAACAATTCTGCATAATTCAGAATACTCTTGCACTTCATCACTTGTTTTAAGACCTGCTATTTTTATCCGAAATATAGCTAAGAACAATTTCACATAACATCCACATCGAAATCGGTCGATTCATTTAGGAGTGTAATAACACAGAAAAACACACGTACAAACAATACACACATAGAGAGAGATGAGAGAGCGGGATGGTATAGAGAACCCTCCCTGGGTTAGAGAGATGGGGAGGACATGGGGGAGAGACGTTACACATATAAAAGCCTCCTTACTTTGTCGGTTATTCCTTTTTCTTACCATTATACATTTAAATTAAATACATTAAATCATCAAAAAAATAGCCATATAATAATAAGTGAACGAAATCAGCCTTAATAGGGGGTAGATTTAAAGCCCCGTACTTAGTTAGTCAGAATAGCCAATCAGCGCACTCCCCCGTTCCATTATTATTATGAAATATTGCGCTCTCAAGTAAGCGCCAAATCACTATTTTTGACACTATAAAAGTAATTTCAAAAAAAATATAAAAACTGAAACAGTTATCTTTTAGGTATAATACTTATCTATGTTTATGTTAAATCTGGTGTCGATATTTTCATAATTGAAGTAGACAGTAGGGTTTTGCTTTCAAAAAAGGGTTAACTTTTTGATTTTTTTCTATCGAGCAAATTGAAATGAATCGTGTTTTGGAAACACTAGTCTTATAAAGCATATTAATGCTTATATTATTGTGTATTTTTGTCGCCAAGATCCATAATTGCTTTGTATGAAAAAAACATTACATTGCTGACGTATTTTAGCATACATGGCCCCTTAATCCAAATTTTGATTTGTTTCAAACAGTGTTCCAACAAAGTCGCCTTTGTGGAAGGCGTGATTACAACCGTCTGGATGATGCTTTACAAGTATATGCTCAAATAAAATGTAAAAAGACATTCAAATGGCTGCCCTAACTACTTGCTCCGTGTGAACGAGCATTAGTTTTTGTGGCAAGCGGCGCGGTGCTTGCCACTCCGTTTTTAATGACTCTATTAACAAGATTAATAGTAAGTATCGTTAAAAACATCTCCTTTTTCCTTTCCCTACAAATTTAATTAATGAAGATACAATCTCTGAGACACCCGAAGGGTTTATTAAGATTTGGTTATGGTAACCTGATATTTTAATTTGAAAAGTATTCAGGGTGCTTGGGTAATTTTGAAGTTAAGAGCGTACGATTTGTTAGAAATTCTATTTTACTTGGGTAATGTAATTCGAAATGTTTTAGAACTATTATTAACTTTTGGTACGTCAAATATTATTTATGTTACACTAGCGGCCCGCCCCGGCTTCGCACGGTTATGAAACATACATATACATCTTCCTCTTTAATCACTTTATCTAATAAAAAAAACCGCATCAAAAGCTGTTGCGTCGTTTTAAAGTATTAAGCATACAAAAGGACATAGGGACAGAGGAAGCGACTTTGTTTTATAATATGCAGTGATCAATTATTATCACTATACTTATAAAATACTCGTAACATCTTCTGACTGACTGATTTATTATCACCGAGCAAAAACTGTTAGAGTTACAGCCATGAAATTTGGTGAAAAGGGTCATTTTATTAAGTAGACACCCACTACGGAAGAATTTTGAAAATTCTTTCCTTAAGGGGCTGAATTAGGATTTAAAAGTTTGCATAGGAGACCGTCATTTTTTAAGTTAGAACCATGAAAGTTTATTTTTGGGCTATTTATTAAAATGAGTAGATTCATATTTTAGCGTTTCTGGAAATTCTACCCATAAGGGGGTGAAATAGGGATTGAGAGTTTTTATGGAAGTCCTTATTAATGGGCTATAATCAGTAAATATATTGACTGCCACGCGAGCAAAGACGCGGTGTACAGCTAGTATTAGATACGTTCCCTGAACACCCGCAAAACCTTACATTAAGTTTACGGTAGATATGATCAAAAGACATGGACTAAATCTGCCCTAAGTCCAACAAGCGAAAAATTGTGTAGAATTTTTTTTTCAAAGTAATTATCTTCACGCCCATATTCTGGAAGAGGTGAGCAGAGGCACAACATAGTCGAAGACATTAAGTCCCACAATGTGACATATGGCAAGCTTACCGCCAATCGGGCACACATCCAATCCCGGGCAACATTTTTTTATTAAGGAATTGAACCCGGGACCTAATGAAGTCAAGTTCAATACATGGACCACTAGAGCACGGAGATCTAGACTGATCTAGACAAAATGTCGCAATTTCAGGTTTTAACGGACACTTATTAAATTAACATTTCAAAAAAGGAGAATCACAATTTGATTCTGTAATCGACCATTTTATTTTTAAAACTACAAATGAGAAGAATAAAGGTTGGATTAGGATAAAACTAATCATAAAAAAGACTTAAAAGTATGTTAATAATAAAAATTCTTTAAATTATCATAATGCGTTACAGCCTTCACTAAGGACATCACAGAGTGTGTGCTATACTTAAATAGCAAAAAAAAAGATCTAGTTTTCACCTATATTTTTTGGCCTTATCACTACTTTCTGCCGTACCAAATGCCTTTTCTGCAAATATTTATAAACAAGTTTTTCATACTTATATTACAAAAAAAATGTATTGTCCAATTTCGTTCACGTTTAACATATATTAGAGAAAGTGTTTTGCTTAAATAGCAAAAAAAATGTGATCTAGTTGTCACCAAAATTTTTTGGCCTTATCACTCCTTACTGTACCAAATGCCTTTTTTACAAATATTTATAAACAAGTTTTTCATACGTATATTACAAAAAAAATGTATTGTCCAATTTCGTTCACGTATAACATATGTTAGAGGACGTGCTTCGTTAAATAGCAAAAAAAATGTGATCTAGTTGTCACCTATATTTTTTGGCCTTATCACTCCTTTCTACCGTACCAAATGCCTTTTCTTCAAATATTTATAAACAAGTTTTTCATACGTAGGTATGTTACAAAAGAAAAAATGTACAATTTCGTTCACGTATAACATATATTAGAGGAAGTTGCTGGTTGACCAGTTGGTAGATAATACCTACTACTAGACCAGTTACTAATAACACTTACATATAAATAATACGTACAATACACATACAAACAATACACATATCTTCAAGCCAAGTCTCCTGCAGAGTAGGCAGACAGTAGTCAGTGTCAAGTGAACGAACTGGGCTAATGTTATATTAAAGTATTTAAAATTGTATACTAGCACCTAACTGCTATTGCTTTTCTCGATAAAGCAAACAAATTGTGAAATTGGAGTAAAAGTCTTGATTTTATTAAAAATAAAATGTTTTTTCGTAGAGGAGTCTGTTGTAAACTAGTACTAATCAAACAAAGAGCACTCTCCGCTCTGACCGCTATAAAAATTTAAATGTCTCGGCATAATGCGGTTTAAACGATTTACGTTAAACAAAAGCCGTCTTAAGAATCACTTGAAGTACACTCGGATTAATAAATTAATGTATTTACCTGAATCAACTTCTTTAGAACGTTGCTAAAAGCATGTGTTAATATAGTAGTGTAACTCGGCCCTGTTTATAAGTTACATACTTATAGCCGTGCAGTGCGTCAAGAAGCGATAGGGCTGCGCTTCTTAACTATAATAACTATTTTTGCCTATTTAAATTTAGTGATCGTATATATAGTATTTTACAAACAAACAAAACTTATTACTTATCAAATAAGGTATTACTAAGGGTGGTGTTGTTGAACAGGTATCAACTGAATAAAAAAACATCCTTAACCAGTCAAGCGAAGCTCAAGAACTGCATGACAGATCTTATAATATTTTTTTGTCATATTCAGTAAATATATAGACTTATCAAACCAAATCATCGTTTACAGATCGCTTAATCCATTGGCTACAAAATAAAAACATTGCAGCGTCACCAACCCCGAATAATTGTATACCGAGTGTCTACCGAACTCGAGACGCGTTTTCGCCTATTGGTGTGAAAATATAATACTGTATGTTACATACCGTGATGTTGCAATTATGAAGACATTTTCCTGATATCCCGGACTCTTTTATAAATCTAGACTGTTTAATCATCTGTTCGGTCGTAAGAGGCAAGAGTTTGTCACCAAGTTAGTATTAACACTTTACTTATTTTTACTTCAAAAAAAAACTGGAAAAAATAAGTTTCTCAATTCGGCTGTATGGTTTTTAGTATATTTGCCAATCACTAGGGCAAAAACAAATTTATTGAAGTGAAAATTTCTTTAGCGGTCTTCTTCTGATCGAAAATTCATAAAACGGCGCTGGGCGCTTGCGTGAATGGTCGTGTTGTCATGTTTGTGTACGATAGCGCAATAAATGAATATTGTATTTCAGAACATATTAAATGATACTTGGTACTTTCATACTGATAATTAAAGCAATTCGTGCAAAATTATTCCCTAACCATTCCAAAGTATTAAAAATGCATAACGTTGATATTCAACTTTTCACTTCTGCCAGCACTCCCGAAGTGCAACCCGTCGTTTTTTCTAATGGTAGGTTATTATCCAGAGGTGGTCCCATATTAACTATTTTATCATGATGCGACTAGCGATTTTTGAGTAACACTTAAAAATGTAAAAAAAAGTGTGTGTGTACTTACGCACATGCGTTAGAAGTTATACTTCTTCGGCGTAATAAGATAAAAATCTTTTTAAAAACTAAAATGTTATCTATAGCTAACTTCATAGGTAACTTCATCATGTCGGTTTTTCGTGAAAAATTTACCCTCATAATTTTTTCCTAACGCGCCAAAAGAAGTATAACTTAAAAAACGTACAAACGTTATAAAGTATATCTCAACTAGGTATCGTTTGCTAGGTATCTTTTGAAATAAAATAATTATCAAATCGCGACGTAGTACCTAAAGAAATAGTTCGAATTTGATCACTTAAGATGTTTGTGTTTTTTTATGGTATTGGAAGGCAAACAAGCAGACGTGTTTCCTGTTGGTAAGAAATTCACGCAGTTTAGAGACATCAAAGATGGTAATGGTGCGTTGCCAACCTATGCTCGCCTTTTACGAACTGCCTCGCAAGAAGGTAGATGATCTATTTTGCAAAAGAGCCAGGACCAATACCAAGCTAAATAATAGTACCAATGTACAGAAGACCCACTGATGTACAAACGCAGGCAAAATCTTAGAATGGACAGGAAAAGTTTGTTTTTTGCTTTTTTATGAAAATGGAGGGAAAACAAGCAAGCGTTTTTCCTGATGGTAAGAGTACCAATCTCTATTCACGATGCCTAGAGACACCGAAGGTGGTCATGGTGCGCTGCGGAATGTTCGGCCTCGAGTAAAAGCAAGCTTACAGGCTACTTTAACCTCCGAACTAGAACACCTCAACGGCAAGCACTGACGTTATATTATTAGTAGATTCAATTTCCTTAAAAACTCACATACGGCAATTAAAATTGAGACTTAAAACATTGGTTGAGGTGTATTGACAAAGTATTAAATTAAAACTTATCACCTCTGTGGTCTCGCGGTTCAACGTCAGACTTGACTTTTTGAGGTCCCGGGTTCGATCCCCGGGTCGGGCAACAAAAGTAATTAGAAAATGTATATCATAACGTTGCCCGGGATTGGATATGTCCCCGGTTGCGACCTATTATTACATTGTCGGACTTAGTGTCATCGACTAGTCGTGGGTGCCATGATTGTGCCTCTGCGTACCCTTTCGGGGATATGGGCGTAAAGGTACTTATTTTTATTTAAAATTTGTATTACATTTTCACTTTTTTCTTGCTCAAATTACCTCAACTAAAGTTAACGGAACACATAACATATTTTTGGTAAATTCAACTTGAAAATCGAAGAAAACTTAAACGGGACGAACGGATATAATATTTATACGAGTGTACCCCATCTTTTATCCGGTTCTGTCATTTATTACCGCCTTGAGATATCGCTTAGTTGGATTTAGGAGAGCTATACAAATTTCATGCTAGAATAAGGTCCTTAGTTTAGATAAGATGTCGTATTTTGGGAGGGATTATGGAAACGGCAGTGGAATAAGGCTATGGGTATATAAAAGACAGTAGTCGATATAAATGTACTTTGTATAATGGAGACGTTTTCTATGTAGACTTTTAAATAGTAATAAAAATATATATATCTGGACAAGTTACACAAATTAAATCTAACCCCAAAGTAAGTTAATTATATGCTTGTGTTATAGGTTGTAGTCAACGATTCTAATACATAGAAATACTTAAATAGATACAAGGATAAATTTAATAAACACCCAGACCAGGAAATTCAGACATCTAAATGTTCATCACACAAATGCCTGCCCCCGTCGGCAATCGAACCCGAGCCTCGCGATTGGTAAGCGTAGTTAGGCGTGTATGCTAGCCACTCAACCAACGAGGCGGTCAATTACAATATTTATTGGCATAAAGTTGCTAAAAAATTATTTAATAACATGTTATATTTTTTTATGATAATGGAATTCAAACAAGCAGGCGGATTTCCTGATGGTAGGAAATTCACGCCGCCTAGAGACACCAAAGGTGGTAATGGTGCGTTGCCAAGCTAAATTGTTAGACCTCGAGCAAAATAAGTTTATAATCTAGCTTACCCTCCGAACCGGAACACGTCAACGGCAAGCATTGGAAGTTATGGTGGCAGGAATAGATAAGGCGGTGCCAACCGGGCGAGTCGCTGCGAAACTCTACCACCTAATAGGATATCACGGTGTTAGTGACGGTAAGCGTTTGCTCGCTTTTTACAAGCTGTCTAGCAGGAAGGTCTTTTCTACAAAGGAGCTCGAACCAACACGAATAAATAATGGCTAAAAAAATTTACCGTAAGGTTGTCTGAAAGTGTTTGCTTATTTGTCGGTAAGGCCAACTTTTTGTTATCATGTTTTTAATTATTATTATAAACTTAATTCATCGCGTGTTATTAAAAATCTTAATTATTTATACGGGATACTCACGACATATTTTTTATTTTATTTTTCGATATTCGATAGGCCGTGGTTACGACGGGATGTGGATATATTGTGAATATCCCGTATAAATAATTAAAAATGTTTCAAGTATTGTTTCGATAATTTGTATGTTGTTTCTTTGTACTGTAATGTAATATAACAAAAAGAAAATTGGATTTTTCCAATTTTCTAATAAAAAAAATGTTGGTCGGGATTGGATATGTGCCCGGTTGGCGATAGGCTTGCCACCTATCACATTGTGGGACTTAGTGTCTTCGGCTAGTCGTGGGTACCTCTGCCTACCTTTTCGGGGATATGGGCGTGAAGATCCTTTTTTTTTGTATTGTAATATATACTCATGTTATTATTTAAGTTTTTACTCGCATTATTCATATTTTATTAAGATTTAAAAGCACAATATTTAAATACACGGGTTTAGTATCTAGGTAACTATTCTTCTAAGCCCAAAGGATTCCTGAGAGAGATCATTGAATTGAAAATAAGGTTGCCTTTGTGTATGATTTAATTAACTATGTATTTTATGTTTATTATATATGGATTTTTTATGTACTTGGAGCATATAATACAGTTGATATATTATATATTACTCTTAAGGCTACCTTTATTCACTTGGCACTGAATACCTGTCTAGCATGCAAGGACTCTTGGCGTAAATATATATACGTCTCTTCACGCCCATATCCCTGAAAAGGTAGGCAGAAGCACAACCAGGGCACCCACGACTAGCCGAAGACACTAAGTCCCATAATGAGATAGGTGGCAAGCCTATCGCCAACCGGGCACAGATCCAATCTCGAGTCGAGCAACGTTTTTTTTATTAGAAAATTGGAAAACCCATTTTTATTGACCGACCCGGGATTCGAACCCGGGACCTCATGCAGTCAAATCCAACACCTGGACCGCTAGACCACAGAGGCATTAAGATGACCTTAACATTCAAAACATTCTATACAGACTAGATTTTGAAGTTATGTAGTTACTAAGTTACTACTTAGTTACTACTTACTAAGAAAAAAAAGCTTACTAGGTTACTTTATATGTCTGTAATTTTTAAATTACTTATCCTATTACTTGGACCTTGAGGTCTGGCACTAGATACTCTCTGCCTACCCCTTAAGAGACTTGGCGTGAAGATATGTATGTATGTATTACTTGGAAAAATCACCAGACCGTCTGTAAACCAAATACTTCAAATTGAACACAAGTAAATCGAATCGTTATTGAATTATAGCTAAGCCAAGTTTCATTTTCAGTTAACCTTCTTCCCACGGGAACCCCTTTAATGATCCTCGGAATATAAACCTAACTATTAACCAGCCAAATCATGTTGCCATTAGGATTTACGGTTCAGTAGATTCATGATACAGATAGTCAGAAATTTTGAAAATGTTAAAAATGTGTTCTGCAACTTCGTTTTAGGCACCTATTAATAAATTTTTAAATTAACAGAATACACAAATCTATATATTTAAATATAGGGTATTTAAGTATATACTATGTATAAATGGAATAAGCAATAAACTAGGGTACTAGTAGGGTATTATACGTACTAGGGTACCCATAAACAACGCTATGCTCGGTCCAGGTGCAATTGATTGAAAGCGAATAAAAAACTTGTAAATGCAATAAAATATTTATAAGGTAGGAAGTAAACTTTTATACTTATCCACTATACATGTATAATCATATACATACCAATTTTACTATGTATGAAAAAAATGCTATATATGTATAGTGGATGAGTGACAAGTGTTTACTTCGGAAAAGTGTGTATACAATGGAATTCCACCAAGTGAAGACGATAACAAGTATAGATTCTAACCTCTATCTCTCTCCAGTCTTCTCTATCTCTAAACACAAAACTTAACACATACCAATAAAACCATAACATAACTCCTCCGCGATGAGAAAAAGATAAATAGACAAACCACTTCCGAATTAACAATATGGACTCGAATGTAATGCAAATGAGTTCAATCTGCTTTTCATTAACAATATTTGCATACAAGCTGGTTTAAAATGATAGATATCCCAAACTCTTAAATTGTTACACCTTTAATATCGTAGGTTATTAACATAATCAAAAGTACATAGGGTTCAAAGCACAACTTAATAACAATTAATTATTTAACCCCTGACAGAAAAAAAAGGGTAATATGCGTGAGAGTGTCCATATGCGTGCGACTCTGTTTCTATGTCGGTGTCTATGTCTATGTCCGTGTCCGTGTCCGCGTCCATGTCCGTGTCCACGTCCATGTTCGTGTCCGCGTCCATGTCCGTGTCCACGTCCATGTCCGTGTGCTTGTACCGTATGCCGTGTGCCGTGTCCGTGTCTGTATCCGTGTCCGTGTCTGTGTCTGTGTCTGTGTCTGTGTCTGTGTCTGTGTCTGTGTCTGTGTCTGTGTCTGTGACTATGTCTGTGTCTGCATCAGTGTTCGTGTTCGTGTCTGTGACTGTGTCTGTGTCAGTGTTCGTGTTCGTGTCTGTGGCTGTGTCTGTGTCAGTGTTCGTGTTCGTGTCTGTGCCTGTGTTTATGTCTGTGTCTGTGTCTGTATGTACACGCTAATAACTTTTTCAATCACGTCAACTTTTATATAAAAAAATCCACAGCAAACTCTGTCCGTCTATTAAAAAGTTGCGATGCCACAGACAGACATTCACTCACGCACAGAGAAGAAAAAAACTAAAAGAAAATTACGGCCTCATCGCCAAGTCGTCTCTTTCAATCTCAATACATGATACTAATGTAAGTTTCAATTATTACGTTTATTTTGCTATTGTTTTGTCCTCGGTTATCTCATTACTAGATTACGTAATAATATGCCCTACTGATTTCGTTTTCCCATTGATAGAGTCTGTATCTTCGGTATTGTATTGGTAGTGTAAGCGTCTCCTTACGGTACATTTAACGTGAAATTTACTGCCTCACTGTCTTCTTCTATTTCATCGTCTTCCATTTTATTTATCTTATTTTGCTAGTTCACTTCAAGTAGTTTTATGAGGTATTTGATATTGACAATTTTATAAATGTGACAAGAGAAGTTTTTTTTGTCTTTCATATTTTTTAATATATTGTTTTCTTAACTTGTGTAATTTTCTGAAGGATATAATTTCTAATAAAACCAGCTAAGTATAGTTATTAGTTATGAAATCGGGTTAAAACTATTAAATCATTAAATATACATCAATTACATATATTTGCCAAATTTGAACAAAATAATTTCTAGATTTTAGCCAACTCTAAAAAATGAGAAGTTTATATTTATATAAGGTATGTTCAACTCATACATTTTTTTCTATCAACTTCTGCTACATTTCCGAATCTATTCTCAATATTATTTCTTTTTATTTAGAGATCTTATTTCTTAGGTGATACTATTGCCATTTTTTTTGTATGTAAGTGACATAGGTAAGTACATAATAAAATCGGAGTTGGTGCTTTGCATGCTTACAGCACATAAATTATTGTATTATATTCAAATAAAACTGTAATGAGTCAGTAAATAGAGCCACGCTAAGAAAAAAATATCGTGGAACAAGACATGTGCACCAATGTAACTTATAACTAAGAATGTTTGGCATTCACGTAGAAAAATAAGAATTTAAATGTGGGATCCTTTGTAGAATAGACCATCTACCTTCCTTGCCAGACAGCTCGTAAAAGGCGAGCATAGGCTTACCATCACTAACACCGTGACATCCGACTAGATGGTAGAGTTTGGCAGCGACTCGCCCGGATTGGTACCACCGCCTTACCTATTCCTGCCGCCATAACGTCATGATGAGTTCCAGTTTGGAGGGTAAGGTAGCCGCTAAACTTACTTTTGCTCGAGGCCTAACATCCCGACCTCAGGTTGGCAACGCACCATTACCACCTTTGGTGTCTCTAGGCGGCGTGAATTTCTTACCATCAGGAAATCCGCCTGCTTGTTTGCCTTCCTATAACATAAAAAAATCCTAATTAAAAGGAGTACCTAATAGTACTTCATAACAAGATTGACGCTGGTTACATTAGCGGCGCTGGAACGATAATGTTATTTTTTTATATGAGAAGAGACCCAGCAATCATACGACTCCACGGATGGTTAGAGATAACCGTGGCCTATAGATACTATAGATATAACAGGTGCGTTGCTGTCCTGAGGCCGAGATTAGGCCGGGTTAGACCTGTTGTGTAAATCACATTTAACCTAAAATGCTTTAGTAGTACTACTAGTAGTAGTAGTGTCGGTAGTACTTGTATGTAGTGGTAATAGGATTTTCCGTGTTAATCCGGGCTCCTTTGCAGAAAAGAGCATCTGCCTTCCTGCCAGGCAGCTCGTTAAGCTTAGGCTTACCGTCACTAACACCGTGACATCTGACTAGGTGGTAGAGTTTTGAACCAACACGCCTGGATTAGAACCACGCCACCTTAAATATTCGTGCCTCCAAAATGTCGGTGTTTAGCGTTGGCGTGTTCCAGTTTGAAGGATAAGGTAGCCTGTAAATTTACTTTTGCTAGAGGCCAAACACCCCGGCCTCAGGTTGGCAACGCACCATCACCACCTTTGGTGTCTCTTATATCAATTAAATTAAGTTAAATAAATTTTGATAAATCTAATATATAAAATTCTCGTGTCACAGTTTTCGTTGCCATACTCCTCCGAAACGGCTTAAGTTAAGTGTCGTCTAGCGGTCCGGCGTCATATTTGACTTCTTGAGGTCCCGGGTTGTATCTCTGGGTCAGGCAACAAAAAAAATTAGAAAATATAAGATATTTTTTTTTTTCAATTTTCTTCTTTCTTTATTTATTTATTTCTTTATTAATAAGCTTACCCTACCATTACAGGCTATCTTAACCTAATGCGATAGCGTAGCCATCCTTAAAACTAAACTAGTTATTATATATCTTATTACAAAAGCGACAAATAATTATTTCTAATAAAAATATCGTTGGCCGGGATTGGATATATGCCCGTTTTGCAGTACCGTCTTTACCATAAGGGCAAACGGGGCCAGTGCCCAAGGCCCCCTTACTTAGAGGGCCCCGACGGATCGAACCTTTATTCTCAAAATATTTTGGTCCGGTGCATTTTACTTTAAGCGTTACCCGAACATCGATCTTTTTCAGAGTTATTCGAATCAATACACGTTTCAGAATAATTTGAGTGTTTCGAACACCATCGTAATTAACCAGACATTTACTTGAATTTATGCGCTAGATTCTATAAATTGTAGTTTCAAATTCCATATTTAACTTTTAATTTAGTTATTCGTTAATTTGAAATTTTACAAAATATAATAATATTTCTGAACGCATCCTACCCTATTTATACAATCTAGCGATCATTTATGCAAATTACTCCGATGCTAAAGTAAAGCAGCTATAGATAAATGAAGAGTATGGTTGGGGGAATCCCCTGATAATGTATGCATAAACTATGAACTTTCAGTCGGAAAAAATGACTCATAGTATCTCTAAGTGGTCTGTAGAATCACTTAAAATTATCACTTATTATGTATGAGTATCGTAATTCAGTTTCGTTTAACATAATTTGGATAAGATAAAAATAATTTTCCATTTGTATGATGTTATGGAAATTTTGAATAAAACAAGCATAGAAAGTGATAGGTGATAATCTCAACAAATCGAGTTTAAGGATTTAGTAGAAGATTTTGCTCAACGGAAATGTCGAAAGAGACTATTATCGTACAAAAAATGGCATACTGTAATATACTATAATATGTGAATCTGCATATGATAACTCATAACTCATAATAACGCAGATAATAGTGAAAAAAATTTGTAACGTTTTACATTTCAAAAGGGAACCAAGTTTTTGTGTGCCCACGGGGCCCCAGCATAGTGTAAGACGGCCCTGCCCGTTTGGTGATAGGCTTGCCACCTATCACATTGTGGGACTTAAT
>NJDC01001742.1:188822-211984 GCA_002245475.1 Calephelis virginiensis | reverse complement strand
GACCATTTGCCTTACTGCCAGGCAGCTCGTAAAAAGTGAGCCCTGTGCCGTCACTAACACCGTGACGTCTGACTAGGCGGAAGAGTTTCGCAGCGACTCACCCGGATCGGTACCACCTCCTTACCTATTCCTGCTGCCATAACGTTATTACGTGTTCCGGTTCGGAGGGTAAGGAAGCGGATAAACTTACTTTTGCTCGGGACCTAACATCCTGGCTTCAGGTTGGCAACGTACCATTACCGCCTTTGGTGTTTCTAGGCAGCGTGAATATCTTACCATCACATAATCCGTGTGCTTGTTTGCCTTCCATTATCATAAAAAATCGTTGTGTAACAAAACAAAATGAGAAACAATAGCACTAAAACAAAAATAATTACTAACCACCGACAAAACATACAGATACCCCCTTACCAATAAAACTTACGCAGCCGTTGATCTAGCGTGTAACCTCATTTTTTGTTAGCAAAAGTGATGTTCCACATACGATCAACCTGCGCGTGAGTTTTGTTAGTAAGAGGGATTGTGTATCTAAAAACCATCTCGACAACTTTTATTATTGGATCCTCAGCATATTATGTTAGTATTGAAGTTACGATTCTAAGGATTGACAATCACGCACACACACACACTCATAGACACTACACAGGCACATAAAACGTATAAACCCTTTTATCGGCCGGGAGTTAAAAAAGTCATAACTAATTTAATAACAATTATTTATACTATTTCGTCTATTCTCTTTCTCCTAGTATAATATTAAAATTAAAAAAGTTTAAAATACCTCATAAAACTAAAATGTAATATGGTTAAGCACCATTTTTGTCACTTCAGCTCTAGAAAGAAGTAATTTGCATCGAAATCGGTCAATCTGTTAATATTTATGATACCACAGACAGACACACACGTGCACAATGCACAGGGGCTATAAATTAATATAATCGTTAAATTAAAAAAATTAAGAACCCCAGATAAAATACATACTTTAATTATTATAACTAAATACTTTCTCAATCACGCCTACTTTCTAATAAAAATAAAGCATCGAATTCGGTCTATTCGTTCAGAAAATATCGTGCCACGTCAAATACACAAATACACAGACACACCCACACGTGAGTGTGACACGTCACCCTTAACCCTCTTTTCCCGTCGAGGGTTAAAAGTAACATAACTTAATATCTTGTTTTTAATGTTTACATAAGAAAGACTATTTATTTATTCTTTAAAAATAACAAATGAAATAAAAGATTTAAACAAAATACATTCTTTTTCTTTTGGTGCGGTCAAAAGGAAAGGAATTTTCTTTAAAGTTGCTAAAAAAGAAGTCTCAAGTATCTGCGCATTTGTTTCCAGTCGCCAAGACAGCCCCACATGGAAAATTCGTATTTCCAGACTCTACCTCCGTGGCTCTACCGAGTCCATAGAGTATAGAGCAGTGGCTTGCTGCCTGTTGACGAGGAAGGATGTGTTGACGCTCGCCGCGAAAAAATATCGAGATTGAATACGACCGCGACAAAAACAAAGAATTTATAAAAATATTTCCGATTATTTCATTTTCCTATGTTTTGTGTTTTGGTTTGTGTTTATTCGTTTCCTATTTTTAAATACAGTGAAAAATGATTTAGATTTTTTGTGCATATGTGTTTTATTACAATGAAAAGAGGAACGATCTAATGCTGCAGCAATGATATTTAAAATGGGAGGGAAACCTCCGAGTAAGAGTCCGCCAGAGAAGAATAAAGAAGATAAAAAAGAGACAAAAAAGAAAGTAGAGAAATGCGACGACTCGTGCCCAGGAGATCCTTGGGCTTACTGTGCCGTGTTGTGGTGTGCTTGTGCCATGAGTCTTATATCTAGTGGATACAGTCTGTACAAGCAGCAAGGTCTACAAGAGAGGTTGTCCCTACTGGAGGAACAGCACCTAGCGTTGCGGAGTGCGGTCCTGGAGCCTCAGCAGCCACTAGTAGAGCGGCTACGAAGAGAAGTGCTTTCTAGGCCACCAAGCTTTTGGAGAGCAAGACGGAGCATCAGAGATTATGGAGACTGCGGATGTCCACCAGGTACCTACTTTACCTTAATGTGACGTAGTGGATTTTTCTATATCACATTTGATCTTCATTTTAATGTAATAGTTAAAACAACAGATTTATTTAAATTTGAAAATTATTATCACATTTTAATATTTTATTTTTACTAAGTAATTTATATTTTCAGGTAGTAACAAATAAAATCTTTTGATATTAAATAATAGTACAACAAAGCAATAACCATTACAATAAACAATTTTCACAACTAAGTTTAAAATAACGTTGAAGCATTTTTAGCATGAAAAATGCTAAAAATGCTCTCTTTTTATGTGTGAGACAACTGAATTTTAAAGCTTATCCGAATTCTTATCACGTCTTCAACAAGCTGGCAGTTAAAAGTATTTATCGTATACAAAAACTAATTTGAGTAAATAAAAGTCATAAATATTTTTGGCGTTTGTATATAAATATTATGGAAGAAAGAATAATAAAATTATAATTCAAATAATAACACTATTTTAAATAAATATTAAGGAATGGTTTCAATTGAAATAATATTTCAAATCATTTCTTTTTCTAAGCCTTTTTTCAAACTATTTAATACAAAAAAATATTAAAGCCAAAAAAGCGAAGACAAAACCATAATTTAATAATAAGTGCTTAATAATTGTTGTAATCTAAATAAAGATAGATTACCTTCGACGAAGATTAATTGAAGATTAAAATGTCAATCTTTTAAATTGAATAGTAGAAAGTAGCATTAAATCATACGATTATCGTTATTATAATTTATTGCTAACTAATACTACTAATTATTGCTAATTTATTACTACTAATAATATACTTTCTATTCCTTTAAAATAAAAGTCATGTAAATATATTTTTTAGATATTTCATTCCAATTGTCATAGTTAAATTTAAGAAAAAAAGTTGTGATTTTCTTTTTTTTTTATTAATTATGGCATGGGTGTTAACAACTGCCATTTGTCGAGTTTAAGTGATTTTCTTTTTATACATTTAAAATTTTGGAATGACTTAAGATCTGAGCAGATTTATGACGATCGGCATTACATGAACCAGCATTAAGTTTGCGTATAGAGAGACAAACATATCCTTTTTTTTGTACTACGTATTAAATGAACTAAAATTCAAGCACTGTATATTTCCTATTTTTATTATTTTTTATACTCCTATAACATAGTCTGTATTTATTTATTATTCATTTTGCACTTCTAACTTAAAGCTCAATAAGATACAAAAAATGTGTTATAATAAAAACTGCTGTCGATTCTACGCTATATTTTGTACATACTCTTAATTTAAAATCTTAATAATTTCTTAATTTTACAATCTTTCCCGTGTTGGGCCTAGGCTATTAAGAATAATAAAGATAAATAGCCTATCTATCAGCTTTTAAAAGGCAAGAGTCAGTTTGTTTGCTCCCACGTAACTGACTAAGTAGGTGGTATAGTTTTGCAATGACGTCTACGGATGGATACCAACTCTATTTCTGCTTCTGTAACATGTGTACGTCAGTGTTTTGTTTCGATTTCCATGGTAGGGTACCACTAAGCTTACCCATGGTTTAAAATTCACAGCTCTACCATTAGCATTTTATCATAACATTTCATATCTATATGAAGCTTGCTATCAGCTTATATCATACGTTTGTTTGTTTGTTTTAAAAAAAATTTAGATTTTTTCATTAAACACAAGTGAAATAATTCAAAGTTGAAAAAACGTGTACAATAGGTTTTCTCATGAAGAAATTAAAGTATCTTCACGCCAATATCCCCGAAGAGGTCGTCCCATAAATTACTTCTTTTCAAATTCCAATTTTCTTTTGATAATAAGTAAATTAATTACACCTAAAACTTGAAAGAAATGGTGAAAAATATTTTATAATTTTTGTATTGGCTGGTGAATCTCTGTGCATACGCTAAGCCCACTTTTTATGCCTTTTTTTACTTTGTATTTTGTTTTTTTTTTAATTATTTTAATCTTTATTATACACAAAAATAAAACAGTCTTAGCACAAGTAAGAAAAAAAAAACAGTCTTAGCATAAGTAAACATCTGAAATTATACATAAGGCAAGATAATCTCAAAAATCTTTCTTCCAATAAGTCTTACTCGTGTTGGTCTGGGTTCCTTTGCAGAATAGATCATCTGCCTTTCTGCCAGGCAGCTCTTAAAAGGCGAGCATAGGCTTACAATTACTAACACCGTGACTTCGGACTAAATGGTAGAGTTTCGCAGCGACTCACCCGGATTGGTACCACCGCCTTATCTATTCCTGCCGCCGAGTTCCAGTTTGAAGGGTAAGGTAACCGGTAAACTTACTTTTGCTCGAGACCTAACATCCCGGCCTCAGGTTGGCAACGCACCATTACCGCCTTTGGAGTCTCTAGGCGGCATGAATTTCCTACCATCAGGATATCCGTCTGCTTGTTTGCCTTCCAATATCATAAAAAAACCTAACATAGAGTGCACTCTTCAAAGAAATGTAGAATATACAGTAATGCAGACTTACTTGTCGGATCTGAGATAAACCATATTTTACCCTTAAAATCCTGTCCCTCCCATAAATTATTTCTTTTATTTATCGCCTCCGTTGTCTTGCAGTCCGACGTCGGATTTTACTTCTAAGGTCTCGGGTTTGAGCCCCGAGTTGGGCAACGAAAAACAGGAAAATGTGTAATTGAATTTAAAATCTGAAATTAGACGTGAGCCCGGTTGGCGACAGGCTTGCCACCTATCATATTGTGGAACTTAGTGTCTTCGACTAGTCATAGGTATCCGGTTGTGCCTCTGCCTAACTGTTCATGGATATGGGCTTGAAGATACTTTTTTATTTTCCTTTAATTTTTGTTATATTTTCTCCATTTTCTAATGAGTTTTATCCAATTTCATTTTCTTTGTTACTTTTTCCTAAGGCTTCGCCACTAGTCTGTCATGATTATAACACAAAATATTAAACACACCTCTTAAATTTGTAGGTAATAAAGAATTGAAAAAATAAACAGACAAACAAACACAATATTATCATAATACTGCCTCGTTTGGCTTGTGAACCGTAACAAAGATCGTGTATGTGAAACGGGTTTTATTGAAGGCAAATATTATTGCAACATTTCAACTCGATAGCATAAATATTGAATTTCCTCGCCCGTGTCTGACTACAAATTGAATCGACAAGCAAACACGTTCTCTAGTGGGCCTCATCTCGATACCACAGCAAATATCTATTAAACCCGATCAACTACATCAATATTTGTATAGGCAGAGAAAGCTTTTAATGTTTAACCTGTCCTATAAAATAAGTGATTCTAGTCTACAAAATTTAAAATTATTTGGAGATTTTTACTCTAATTTCTACATAAAGGACAAATCCGAAAACATCTAACTATTAGTAATACTACTACTAGTTGCTAGCAAGTAGTGTAACGTGTAGTATTACTAAAGCTTAGAAAAATATACTACGTACACTAAAGGTATTTGTAAGCGAACAATATGGCTCAGTAAGGCATAACACAATAACCACCTTCATATCAAAGAGACTGGAAATCGTATACGGTGTAGTTTAGAAGGAAGTTTTAAATTCGTAAGATCAATCTATAAAACTACCATCCTGATTTAAGAACTAGGTTTTTGGCATAAACTATCATGTGGGGTTTCAAAGTCTTATCTTTAAAAGTCGTATTAATTTCTTTATAAAGGTTCGACAATAAACCAACAATTACTTTCTGCCAGGCAACAGCGGCGGCTCTTAATATGACCAAGTACAACATACATTTGTATAAAAATTATAACTTATTTTAATCCAAATAATTATCAACTGTAACATAAACATAAACCGTCATAAGACGACGTATGTATTTCCATAAAAATACTTATCTAAATAAATAACCATCATCCTTAAATAAATACATATTGATTAAAGACTAAAAATGAAGTTTTATTTATCTACTTTTATAATGATAACAGTACTTCAAAATATAATACCTGTATCTTATCCTATTAATGTCACATATGAGAAAATTTATCTGTTTGTTTATTTGTTACTTCTACTTGTTTGCATGAGGCAATAACTGCTCAACCGATTTTCATGAAAATTGGCGCTTACATAGAGAGTAACTTGGAATAACACATAGGATATTTTTATCTCACAAAATGTTCTTGTAGAATCATTAACCACGCAGGCAATTAGTAGCGTATAATGAAGATAACCCAGAAAAAGTAAGCAGTACAGATTGTTATGCTATTCGTGAATCGTCAGTATTTTCACGAAAGGTTATTGTATTTGTAAATAAAAAGGAGAAGATTCATAAAAAGAGACCTTTCTTAAATAGGTCATTAGAATTTGCATATAAATTAATTGTTTTATCGGTTCGAAAGGCAACTGTTTAGGAGAAGACAAGCAACTAAGCCAAAAAGAAAAGGTAGCAATAACTTTTTTTGTACACTGTACAGTAATCGCTGTATTCTCTCTTGATTATCTCTCTCTCTCTTACGACTTTATGAGGATGATTATTTAGAGATCATAACTCTAAACATACAGAACAACATAACATTTGAAATAATCGGGTCATTTCTCATTGTTTTTGAAGTTTTGTCATCGTTAGTATCATAGCATATAATGACAGTTCAAAACTAACACTTATACAAACCTCACTATTATTGTTGTGGATAATGATGGGTTTACTTATTCGAATATGTGATACATACACAGTAATCTACACATTTTAATTAGTGATAGATCTATATATATATATATATATGCGAAAACATTATAAGATGTGGAATAATAATCCTAAAATAAAAAAATGACACAACCTATTATTGTGGCTATGAACCAAATCAATGCTTTCGAACAAAAAAAACACAACTAAATACTTTCTTCCGCTGAAGAACTATTTTGCCACAAACCGACACATGCACACATACACATACAGAATGTCAAAGTTGTAGCACCCCTCGTTTTGCGTAGGGTCTTAAAAAGTGAGAAACTACCGTCTTCTATAGACAATGCGATAAGTGAATAATCGCCGGATTCTAAAGCGCGCAAGTTGGCTATCCTACCCTTTAAACGAAGCACAACAATGACGAGCACTGAAGTCAATCGGCAAGAACATTTAAGGTAAATATCAGTAGTAATAAGATTATGAATGTTTTTAAATCCTAATTATATTATAAATGCGAAAATTTGTATGTATGTTTGTTTGTTACTCCTTCACACAAAAACCACTGATCCGGTTTTCATGAAATTTAACTAACACATAAAGGTTTACTTGAATTGATACATGAGATAGTTTTCATCCTGAAAATGTGTTCCTGTTGGACCATTAACCACGCGGACAACGTCGCGGGCAACAGCTAGTAAAATATAAGTATTTCTAGAAGTTAATAAATGATTTGTCTTAAACAAAAGCCACTAAACGTTTGTAATAGCCGACAAGAATTAAATCCTTTTCCAACCCTACAAAATAATAGTATCGTATTACATATACATAATATACATTCTTAATTGACGTTTTAAATTAACCCATTGAAATAATCGTAAAAGCTCCGACAAAAGTTCACTTAACTCAATATCGAGCTTCAAAAGCTCTTCAAAAAAGCTATTAATTTTTTTCAACGCAATACGTAGTTAATCCGGGGTTGAAAGCTGTCAACTAACCCCAGCTATCTCGCCTGCAGGCTGGTCGGAAAATGATAAACGACCGGATCGCGCGAATGTGTCGCCGACAATTTATTTAACGACGCGCGTCGTCAATACAATCTTTGCAGTTGTTACCAGACTGCGAAGGGGTGTTAAATCTTCACATATTTGGCAGCCTCCTAGACTATGACTGCGAGGAAAGCTTGAAAATATTTTGTCAGTTTTAGGTTATGAGAAAAATTAGCAAAACTATACAAATCATTGTTCAGTTAAGAAAATAAGATTTTGCAGTTTTTATATATGAAGTTAGCGAATATGACGTACTGGACACGGCTCTCCTTATAATAAGAGGTAACGATTGCCAATAGACAGGTATATGTTACAGGTAACCTATGCCTGCCTCTAATGAGTTGCCTAGTAACGATACAAAATGAGACATAACAGAAAAGTGAGAAAATGAGACATAGCTTTATATTTCTGTATTTTACCTGTTTTTATGAACTTACTTAAAATCTGTACTTTTTATATGAGAGATTAGCGAACAAGTATCCGAATCTCCTAGTGGCAATACATATTTGTGGTCTATAGATACCTCTGTGGTCTAGCGGTTCAGTTGTTGGACTTGACTGCATGAGGTCCCGGGTTCGAATCCCGGGGCGGGCAACAAAAAAAAATTGGGTTTTTCCAATTTTCTAATAAAAAAAATGTTGCTCGGGATAGGATATGTGCCCGGTTGGCGATAGGCTTGCCACCTATCACATAGTGGGGCTTAATATTTTCGGCTAGTCGTGGGTGCCCTGGTTGTGCCTCTGCCTACCTCTTCGGGGATATGGGCGTGAAGATACTTTTAGATACCACAGATGTTGTAATTCTGATGCATCGCTATCCTGTAGCCGAGACGTTAGGCCTATTCTGCAAGTACTTATTACTACTATAAAAACTTCACACGTTCTGACAAAATTATTATGTAGTCAAGGTATCTCCTACAAGAGCACTCACATAGCACTGCAACTGTCCGAATTATAGAGACTGTTAAAATGGATATCTAATATGATAAGCTGAATCAGAAAATTTCCTGGATTTATTTCCTCAGAAAGAAAAAATGGAAAGGATCAAAAGTAGAGCTATCTCTGTCATACGTATTGTTTTAAATCATTACCTTATCTCAAATATAATGTGAATTACACATATGTTAAAAAACCTTTAACAAAACAATATCATAGTCTAGGATTTTCTCTGCCTGAACTTAATTTCGATTTATTATTTTAAGAAGTTTATTTTATATCTTGAATCTGAAACAATTTTTAGGAATCCTTGCTTGTTTTTTATTTGTGACTGTCTTTTTAATCCGTCAGTCCGTTGATATCGCATCAAAAAATGGTAGGTACTAAACTTAACCATACTAAATTTAACCATTTGAAAAATACATACACGTACATACATATAAATAGGTACGTCATATCTTCAAACTAAGTACCTCACTATCGTAGAGCGGGGATTATCGAGTGCCAAATGTCAAGTATTTGAAAAACAAGTTTTAAATTTTACTTTTATGCAAGTTAGCAAAGCGGAATAAAAATATTCAAATGAAATAAATAAAATAATAATTTATATTTGCGTTGGTGTAGTCATGGGTAATTTTATTATCACTATTGTGTTTTTTAACATCGTTCAAACGTGAGTTTGCTAAAACTTGAGCAAATAAATCCAAAACTCCCGTTAATAAATCGAGCTGTGGATTTATTATTTCTGCATTGGATTTCAATCGCTGGTACTGGTTATATACTCGTAAATAGCGAAATAGAGTTTATAATTTGGTGGATTCGTGGGAATCGAGCGCGCCACCAATAGAAAAATAAACTATTGAGGGAGAGCGCGATAAAAATGACGCGTGCGTTTGACATATCACCCGGGGTTAAGCTGGGTACACATTATTTTCGGATATAAATACTTCACGCGGACACGATTGCTAATGATACATAAACAGGTATATCATTTTCAGCATCGCGATGTGACAGCCCCATTGCGTATGGGATGTCTAGTAAAAGATACTAATATTATAAACGTAAAGGTCTGCTTGTATGTTACACTTTAACGTCTCAACTGCTGTAACGATTTAAAGAAATTTTAATGCATATTTATAATTTTAAGTATGGATTTCCACAAAAAAAGCCTTCTTCTATCGATAATTTAATATGGATTTTATAGCTAAGGTCGGAACTTTCAAGGTCAGAAATATAATGTTTTTTTTAAATCAACATCTAAAGGATAATGGTGGATGAAAGATTGTATAACCTATTCTAAGCCGACGAAGTCGCGAGCAAACAGATAATCTAAAATTGATCAAGGTCTGGCAGAAATATCTTAATTATTGTCGCGTAAGTGATGTCGCGGGCAATGACTAGTGTACTGAATGCCAAGATTTTTTTGTCAAGACGATAACCTTTAAATAAAACTATGAAAGTAACGCTTATGAACGTTATATATATTTGTTTACAACAGTAGAATTCAATTACCAGGGGCGTCAAAGATACTTAGTTGTCATGACGAAGAGTTTGACGGGAAATTAAGATAAGGAATAGCTGCAACGTGACAGAAAATTAAGTTGAAATTAGGCGACATAATTAAATATCCTCAAACTAATTATACTTGCTTGAATAAAATAATTATCTTCATATCCTTAACCCGAAAAAGTTGACAGTTGAACATCCAGTGCATCCACATCTAGCCACATATACTAAGTTTCACAATGTGATAGGTTTTATTTTATTAGATAATAGTTTAGTTAGTGTGTTTGCACATTCTTTTAGTTACCCGACCTGAGAAACGAATACAGAAATCTATGAAATCCAACGCATAAAGAAAAAAATAATAAGAGAAAATTATTATTTCATAAGACAATGATGTTATTTCCCGAATTAGTCCGGGTCCACTGTGTAGATAGATCACTTGGGTTTTTGGTTGACGGCTCGTAAGAGACAATCGTAGGTTAAATGGGTATTACTGCCTACTGGTGATGGAGTGCTGTACATCAGCTTGCCAGATATGGATTCATTGCCTTTTCTATTCCAGATGCAATTTTGACTGTGTTGATCAATATCATACCCCAATCCCTACGGCTACCCTACACCCTGTAGGGTAGCCGTTACTTGCAAGTTTATCTAATATCATGACTACAGGACAGCAACGCACCTATAAAATCGATAGTGAAATAATAAAGGACACATTTGTCTCTTACCCTCAGAGATTACCGTTTCCTTGTTATTTTAGTTATTATAAAAAAATCACGTCCAATAATCCGTTATTTCTAGAGTAATACAGAAGGAAAAATTGAAGTGCTTAAATGACCACTTTGTTGTCCGTCCGTCCGTCTGTCAATAAACTTTTTCTCAAGAACGCGAAAGAGATCGCGCATAGCTGATATTTATATCAAATACTCAGGTGTATTGTCCCTTGGAACTGTGAGAAATCAAACGCCTAAGCAAATGCATTAAAAATACAGCCGTTAATGTCGCAAATTTCCAACAATTCAGACTCTTGAAAGGTACGAAAAAACGTCATATAGTTCGGATTAAGGAAAAATTGCACAAAACTTATTTTTTTAGATACATCGTATACTAAAAAAAATTTGTTTGTCCGGAACCCCTGATGCGTAAGTCCAACTCACACATAGTTGCTTTTTTTTTGCTTTTATGGAATTTTGAAGTTCAAGAGATTTTTATTAACTAAAATAATTTTTACCACAATATTAAAGATTCATATAACTGACAAGCATATAATTTGCTGATTTAGGTGAGATCATTTGGTAATTTTAGTCCAGAGATAATTTATATAATCTATGCGATAGTGTGTACACATCCTACGTGAGTTATTGAATGCATTACCAGATGTCTAGTGCAAGCCACCAAGTGCACCGCTCGCAGCTGTGATTGCTCCACTTACCACATCATTATTGGATCTTGCACTGATTCACTCGGCTACGCTGGTTTTAATTTTAGTGTCTTCACGCCTATATCCCCGAGAAGGTAGGCAGAGGCACAACCAGGGCACTCACGATTATCCGAACACTAAGGCCCACAATATGATAGGTGGCAGGTCTATCGCCAACCGGGCACATATCCAATCCCGAGCATTTTTCTTTTAAAATAGGAAATATCAAACTTTCTTTTGTTGCCCGACTCTGGAATCGAAACCGGGACCTTGTGCAGTTAAGTCCAATACCTGAACGTATTAGACCACAGAGGAGATTGTTTTTAATGTTACTTTTGTTTTATATTCTTTTAACCGACTCTATAAAGTTGAGATTGTCAAATCGACTGTATGTTTTAACAAACCGATTTTGATGGTCCTTTTAGGTAGGTCATGATTACGTGGTGATGAAATATTTATTTTATTCATTGAAAATGATGTCTTCAACATATATGATAACTAGCGTTAATGGTCTCACGGGAAAAAATCGGGATTAAAACTATCCTACGTGTTAATCCAAGATACCCTCTATGTGTGTGCCAAGTTTCATGAAAATCGGTTCCGTAGTTTTTGCGTGAAGGAGTAACAAACATACAAACTTTCGAATTTATAATATTAATAGGATTTATACATTATCCAGTATAACAAAAAGTCACTAGTGAGATGTTAAAAAAATATCTTATACATTATATCTGGAAACATCTTAAAAATTAATAGCTACATATTATAACATTAAATAACTATTAAATTAAAAAAAAACCCGACACAAGAACTTAATTAT
This sequence comes from Calephelis virginiensis, assembly GCA_002245475.1. NCBI lineage: Eukaryota > Metazoa > Arthropoda > Insecta > Lepidoptera > Riodinidae > Calephelis > Calephelis virginiensis. The sequence continues at coordinate 199,546 of NJDC01001742.1, read as the reverse complement.
CCTTTAAAAAAACAGATAATCTCCCCCTTTCCCACTTTCACCACCACAACTTTTAAACGGCTCAACACATCACACATAAGTTACCTTCAATACAAAAATAAAACTAAAGTGAAATCATTTCGGAGCATCGTTCCGGAGCTGTGATGCCACAGACAGACAGACACACAGAGAAACGGACACGTCAAACATATAACACCCCTCTTTTAGCATAGGGGGTTTAATAATACCAAATCGCAAAGTATTCGGTTTTATACCGTTTTACTTTGCTTAAATTATGTCTAGATTAAACATAGGCCGTCTCATTATTTATTTATTACACACCAGCTACACACAAGTATTAGTGAACACTGTTTTAGATTTGGTTCTCATCCAATAATATACTAAAACTTTTCCATTATAATTTGATACAATTTTATGGTTAAAACCTGATTTTAAACATAGGTTTTTTTTTTCAAAAAACAATCTAATGGATTATAATGACGATGAAAAATTGTATTAAAATCTATTCTATGCTGAAGTCGCAGGTAAATAGCTAGTATGTGTATTTATTTTTAATGTATTTTGGTTCACAATAAAGAGTTATTCTATTCTATTCTATGTGCTATAAATATCATAACTACTTGATAAAATTCCATAGTTAATATTACTAAGCAAACTAAACATTCAGACCATTTAACAGAAATCATAAAAATGTCGAAGTGAGAATCTCCTCTATTTTTCGAAGGCTGAAAGACTACCGCAGTTACGTAATATATTGTTATTGAATGTGTAACGTATTACTACGTTCTTAGAAGAAATGTAAGTATATTTTTTTAACCTAATGGGCCTCAAGATGTTTAAAATGGCGGAACCGGTATGCCAAAAATACTAACGAGATAGTACGAAAAATGTTTTTTGCAAAACATAATCTTGATATAAAAAATAAATTCTAGTCTTAAGTTTTAAATATGCAGATAGTCTTGGGTTTTAAAATATCCTGGGATTTTTTTGTGTGCATTGCTTAAAGGATGAAAAAATTGGGAAAAAACTAGAATAACAAAACTTTACTGTTTTTTATACAAGCCGTTATTAGTTGCCAATGTCAAGTGTTTGCCGAGGCAACTCGTACAATGTTGATATTTCCACTACTGACTAATTTTGATGAAATAAAATTTTAATTAAAGAAGCTTATATATTTTTAAATGAAAAAAACATTTGTACGGTTATACTTATACGGTTACACTTATAAGTTATTTTTTAAATTGAAGTTTAAGTTTTAGCCCTGATGATGCTATTATAAGCAAAACCTGTAGGATATTTATAACATAACAAATTATAAGTTATATTTGAAATAGTACAAGTGTTTTTTCATTTAAATATGTGAATATTTGGTAGTTTTACCAAGCCCCGACGATGAAAATCATCAAATAAATTATAGAAGTTGGGTTTATTATGTATTTTTATAAATAACATCCTTGGACAAGTGACAGAAATTGAATCTAACCCCAAAGTAAGCAAATTATAAGCATGTGTATTGGGTGTTAGTCAACGATTCTCATACATTAAAATACTTAGTACGAGAATAACTTTAATAAATACCCAGACCCCGATGTGCAGATATCTAAATGTTTGTCAGATGCCAGAATAAGTCTAAGTAAACTTAAGTTCATTTTAATCCATTATTGCACGATAACATATTATTATATACAAAGGCATACTTAAAATAAAAATTAATGTAAGTAAAAAAGAAAAAATCAGAATTAATAGAAGCAAGTGTTCCAGTTTGCCCGTTGTAATAAAGACTGAATATTTTTTTTTATTTAAAAACAAGACATATTTAACTTAAATAAGAATGAGACAAAAAAGTGAATTTTATATTAATTATGCGACTTTCCAGCGGTCCCCAAGTTAGGCAAAGCCTGTGTCTTGGGATACCAAATAGAATATACCAATAGATTTAATTACATTAAACTTATAGAATTTCTTTACAATTATCTAAAAGGATCAGAATAAGAAACATAAAAACAAAAAAAAAGAACTAAAACAAAATACTGATTAAAATTATACAACTAACGAAAATATTTTTACCTATTTTAAACTGAAGAGTTAAAGAAAATTAGCGCATACAGCATTTGAACTTAGGATAGATTCAGTCTCTTCGTAGTTTAGTGTTTTAAACCAGGCTGTAAGTCTGACAGAACACTCTCTTAGTGAGCTATATCTTATGTCGCAACATTTGGAGACGTTATTATAAATGGCACCATATGCATAAGTCTGAAACCTTTTAGCAAAGCTAGATTTCACTTTTGGCAATTATTAATATTTCATAACCGTTCGAAGCCGGGGCGGATCGCTAGTAACATAAAAATCAGACAACGCTTGAAATAACAGCAAATTAGAATCTATACTTGCTATCGTCGGCAGTTAATGGAATTCCATTGTATACACACTTTTTCGGAGTAAAACACTTGTATAGTGGATATGTTTATGTCTATGTTTTACTACGAAAAAGTGTGTAAATAGCAAATTACTTTGCTTTAAGTTTCAAGTCATGTTTTCGCAATTTAGTTTCGTTGAGCCAAAACTTATGGACGTGAATTTCCGAAGCTTAAGAGCAAATGCGTTAATAATTAGGAGTATGGATTATATCCCGAACAATGTGACCCCGGAACAGTCATTTAGACCGGAACGAACCCTTAATTTGGGTATACTCTATGAATACAACCTCCGTAGGATTACTTACGTAATATGTAGGCATAATAGGAAGGGAGTGAAGGGAAGAGGAAGTAATTACATGGAGGAAAAATTGAGGTCATTTTGAAACGCATTTTTTTAATTTTACGCATGTTGGTTTCTTTGTTTTTAAATCCGACGCAAAAAGGGGGGTGTTATTAGTATGACGTGTCTGTCTGTATGTGTGTCTGTCTGTCTGGTGCATCATAACTCCTGAACGGAAGCAGTGATTTCAATTTAGTGGTTTTTGTATTAAAGGTAAGTTCTGTGCGAGTGATCTTTGACATGCTTGATGAAAATCGGTTGAGCCGTTTAAAAATTGTGGGGGCTGAAAGTGGCAAGATTAACCGAGTTTTTTTTACTTTTAAAGGGAAATTTAGTTCTTGTGTCGGGGTTTTATTTTTAATTTAATAGTTATTTTATGTGAGAGGTCAGTGAACAGATACACGACTCACCGATGGTAAGAGATAACCGTGGCCTATAGACACCATAGATGTTATAGGTGTATCTGTCTATTGACCGCGGTGTTAGGCTATCCTACCTTCCAGACAGGATTATGACACAGTCGTTATGGTGACAGGAATGATAAGGCGGTGGATCCTGGCAATTTGCTGAAAAGCACCCTACCACCAGTGAGTTTTTTTTTTTGTGGATATAGAAGTAATATGTTGACTAGTTTTATATGCCTCTGTGGTCTAGCGGTTCAAGTGTTGGACTTGACTGCATGAGGTTCCGGGTTCAAATCCTAGGTCGGGCAACAAAAAGAAAATTTAGATTTTCCAATTTTGTAATGAAGAAATTGTTGCTCAGGATTGGTTATGTGTCCGGTTGGCTATAGGCTTGCCACCTATGACATTGTGAGACTTAGTGTCTTCGGCTAGTCGTGGGTGCCCTGGTTTGCCTCTGCCTACGTCTTTGGGGATATGGGCTTGAAGATACTTAGTTTTATATGCTGGTAGCATGTAGTAGTTACCGACTCAACAAATTTTTTATTTGACTACTACTAACAGTTTGTGTGGAAAATTTCAAAGTAGTATTTTAGTTAACTGAGCAAACTTCGTTTCGCTTGACATCAACAGTTACTAACAGTTCGTATGAAAAAAAAAATTAGTTTTTCCCTGCAATTTACCCAGTTTTTTCTTTCATACTAACAACCTTCTCCTGGCTAACCAACAAACGAAATTGGAAATGGGGATTCAAATAAAGATGATAACATTTACGTTTAAAAAATTTTTAAAGGAGCCATATATTTTTTTGTAAAATATAATAAAGACCTATTGTGATTTTAAATACAAACTAGTGCAAAACATGGTGACATACACGCATACATATCTTCACACCAACATGGTGATGATAAGAAATATAAGTATAAATAGTGAAGTAATAAGGAAAACCTGTATCGATTTTGCATATTACTTGCTGCAAGTTCAAATCAATACAAGCAGTCAAATCAATAAACAGATGGGTGAATGTCAGTTCTTATTCAGATCCTCTACTAATAACTACAAAACTGCTAGTAGTGATGATTCTGCAATGAACAAACATAACTTACTTTAAATGCATGCTTCAAATAACACATAAACAAAAGAGATGGAACGTTTTAGACATAACAGATTAGTCCGGACATGTCAAATTGTGATGTTTTTAATCAACGTTTTCAGAATGATACATAAAACGTCTATAGAAATGTTGTGTACAGACTAATCTCACAACACTAAAAGTGTTTCGTCTCTTTCTAATACTTTCGTTGAAAGAAGATAGCAATAACTTAAACTTAGTTTAGAGACTGCGAAACAAAATTACCACAAGTTTCTGTAAAAGACATTTACCTACAAACATTATTGGTTTATCATTCACAAACCCAACCATTTATTTGCAAACCGAAATTGTTGTGGTTTTAAAAGCGTTCTAATTGTCTACTATTATAACGCTTTCTAATTGTCTACTATTATAACGCTTTTATAATGAAAATGACTTACTTTGTTACTACAATGCGTAGAAAACACTAAACTACTTTTTTATATTAGTTGAACGTATTACAGTACAAATAAGGAACAGTATGGAAACTAAGCCTAGTACCTACCTAAACTCGTTAAAGTAGTAGGGTTGGCACGTTATATTTTAATTGTTCGCATTTACTGTTTGTCACAACTACGGAATTTGCAAATAATAAAAGTAATTTCATGGCTTTGGTTAATTGCAGCAAAAGACGAATACGCTTATGTCAAAAAGATCTCGGAAACAAATAGAACGTGACCATTAGTCTTGATGCGGCACTTTCTATTACAACACTCCAAAAACCCCTTAGAGGGCTCGTCGCAAATTTGTGCGTGTGTGCTGTTTCGAACGTTTTTTGGTAGTTTTTACACTGTTACATATTTACACTGTGGTTACGCGATGCACTTATGTTTTAAATTGTCCATCGTCATAGTTTAGTAAAATTACATTATTGAGATGATTTTATAGTGAACTAGCTGATTTTATTTTAATGACACACATTCGTTTTTTTTTTGTAATTTACACTTGTGTGGATAAGTTGGTGGATAAGTATATATATATATATATATATATATATATGTATAGTGGATAATTATAAGCGTAAACTAAAAAAAAAAGTGTGTATACAATGAATTTCCATCAAGTGCCGACGATAGCAAATATGGATTCTATTAATGACATACTCGTACTACCACCTACCAGGCCGAACAGTGTTTTCAAACCATCCGAACCAGCGGAGCATGCCCTTTCGCATTTTAAAACCAACACTTTCTTTCAATCCCACTCTTTCTCGGATCTCACTGTTACGAATGTGGTCAGCGAGCGTTACACAACAGATTTTCCGTAGTGCTCTCTTTTCGAACGCTTTTCTCCTACTTTCATGCTCTTGCTGACATACCCAACTCTCGCTTCCATACATTAACGTTGGGATAATCACAGAATTATGCAAACCGAATCTAGCTTTTTGAAAAAAAAAGTCAAAAATATTATTACTATAATGTATTTTGTCATTATGCACGTATTTGGCACCCACGATTATACGAATACACTAATTTCGACAATTAAATAGGTATTACAGCGGGGCACATATCCGATTCCGGGCAACGTATCGAACCCGGGACATCATACAGTCAAGTCGACAAACAATTTAAATTGAAAATAAACCCGTATGTTTACAAATCTCTTGCAAATAAATTCCATAACTAATCCTTTTAACTCCTAAAGCATTGTTTAAACTTCCCAAAGGTCCAGACCCGGCGCAGTAATTACGAGCTAAGAGTTTTTAGATTAAAGTTGTAAAGCCTTTCAGGGCGATTCAAATGAACTGAATATAGTTCAGCTGTTTAGATGAAAGCCCCTTTTTTCTTCTATAGTTCGAGGAACCAGTATGCAACAACTTCTTCAGTCTTACCCAAAAACAAACGGATTTTAATTATATTTTTTCTACTAGCGAGTAGTAACATAGGTTTTATTTGTAAATAAAACCTATGTTACTACTCGACCTGCGGGTGCGGGGCTATACACTACATTTTTAGTTATGATCACTGGGTAGTTTACATTAAATAGTTGTCAATAGTAAGTATAACTCAAATCTACTGTGACGATTTTGAACAATTGTATATGGAATCATTTTGGAATCATTTGCTAAGAGTTTCTTTCGAAACAATGACAATCAAATCGCGACGTGGTGCCTGATGAAATGATTGGAGTTGGTTTTGCAGTTTTGCACTTAACAAAGTTTTGTGCTGCACTTAACAAAGACCGCCTCGTTGGTCGAGTGGCGAGCATACACGCCTAATTACATCGACTAACCGCGGCTCGGGTTCGATTCTTGACGGAGGCAGGCATTTGTGTGATGAACATTCAGATGTCTGCGATTCCGGGTCTGGGTGTTTATTAAACTTATTCTGGTATCTATTTAAGTATTCATAAGAAAAAGAAAATAAAGAAAGAAAAGAAAAAAATATTTATTTGCGGAATATGAGTGTTACAAAGATGTTACAAAATTATTTAAGCGTTCCTACATATTCTACCAACTTGTGGTGTGCAAATGTTTTAATAGGTTTTTAATTATTTATTCACGATTTACTATTTACACACTATTTTTGTTTGTTTTGAGATTACATGATTATTTATTAATACACACAATTTTTAGAATGTAATTTAATTTATCCCTATCTACCGTAAACTACCACCGTTTCCAAACCTAGCCAGACAGGAGAAGAAACGGCGAAACAAACTTCTGCGCACCCAACATTCTGCAATTAAATTAATCATATTAGAAATACTTATTTATTCTTGTCTGCAAGAAAATCTTTGACATTCTAATAATTTTTCTCTAAAAGTAAGTTGAATACCTTTTTTCGAAATCTGTTTAATGGAAGTGATTTAAGATTATCAGGAATTTGGTTGTTTGTTGTCATATCTATTAGAATCATTGATAAAAATTTACACGCAAGCATATAATTTGCTTACTTTGAGGTTAGATTCAATTTGTGTGACTTGTCCAAGGATATTTATTTAATTCTGCACTTTACAACGTTTGACTTTATTATTCCTATTAACATGTTTAAAAACAAAACTGTTTAAACTTATATAATGTAAATAAGTTTATATAGTACAAATAACATTAAGTATATAAAACGTCACGTTACATACAACCATAATATCAGATAGCTTGTTTGAAATTGAATACTATAAAAACTGCAAATTAATCTATAGATTTCCAAGTATTTTCTTAAAAGGTTCATCAGGTAAACATTATTAGGGTCTGTGTACATAAGCGACGCGTGGACTATGAGTGTTCAGGGTGGTGGGGGCCTAAATTGAATGCTAATAGAACCCAATCAGTGATTACAAACAAAATCCACTTTTATGTCTATAAAAATAGAGTATGGAACCCCTTGAAATAAAAAATATTGCTAAAAATCGTTAGCGTAACAAGATGAGCCATTTTGAATTTTGTTTCTCCAATATCAAAGTCGAAGGTCGTTTAATGAAGCTCGTAATAGTACACAGGGATGTCTAAATTGAGTTTATTTTGGAATGAGGGCTATTTGAACGCTTATTTCGATTGGTGGGCTTTTGATTAGAAATGTATACCTTAGTATTATTAAATTAATAAGATTCACTCAACAAAAATAAAAGCGCTACAAAAAATCTGTGGTGTCATGCTTGCTGATTCGTAACAGTGAGATCCGAGAAAGAATAGAATTAAAAACGTTAGTGTTGGTTCGTTCATGTAAAAATAATGAAGATGAAAAATTGACAAAGCAGATATACAAGGGATGTGGTTATCTGCGGAAACCTAGGTGGACATTCCAGGGTTAAATCGCTTGGGCATTGTCCGAAGGTGGTATCAAGAGTCTCTGAAACCGACATGTCGCTGCGAAACGTTACCACCTAGTCAGATGTCACGGTGTTAGTAACGGCAGGTGGTTTAATCTTCAAAGGAGCTAACACGAGGATATAAATTATGTTGTTCAATTTAAATATACTTACTTTGATATTATAATCATTGTTTTCGTGAAAGAGAAAAATATATTTATGCTATCCTGTTGTATATTTAGACAGTTCCTTTGCTGCAGATTAGATTTGATTGTTCATAAAATCATCTAGATTGAATACAACGATGTGTCAATGAAAAGTTATAAATACATTCAGACTTTCCAAACCTCAAGTTACCAATCAAACCTACAAAGACCAGCTAATTACATACTAACAATATCTCGTACTCGAAAACGTCAATTACTCTCAACCCACACGAAATTTTAAGGCGAGCTCTTAAATTGGGGAAAGGCACGCGCAGACTAGCGACTTCACTGTTGTATTTGAATATTTTGCAGATTTAATTTGGGCATTCATTAGAAATAGATAAGCTTGGCTAGGGAAGCGCAGCTTATGAAATACAAGCGAATTGTTTTTACTGATTAAACTAGACTAAGGGTTTTCGTAAGACAATAAAGTTTTAATTGTCTACGTCGCTACGTGCTAGCTCAAATACGCATTTGATTTACTACTCAATATTGATATATTACTAATGTATTTCGTATCGTAGTTTTGGTGATCAGTATACGTTACATATCATGATAAGCTGTTGCTACCTGCAATAAATTAAATAAATATTTACAGACATATTACACAAACTGATTACCCCTAAAAAATCAAATATATTGTTTGTAACATAGGTGTTAATTAATGATACTGACACATAGAAACATCTAAATAGATACTAAAATAAATATATTAGGACCCAAAAACTCCGACATCGATGAGTAATTTTTCCTATAACCCCTTTACCAACGAGGTGGTCAAACCAAAATATAAGTATACGTAGAGCACAAGAACTAGTAAAGTGATCTAAATTAATTATAATTTTTTATGTCATAGGCTACCTTGTAACCCGCTCAGTTTTACTTTCAGTTTTGAAGCTTTAATGTATAAATAAATCCCAGAAGGTAGACGGTTGGTAGGTTTGAGAATAGGAGTAAAATCATGTGTACCTCTAAATTCTATAATATAATGTAGAACAATATTTCCCAAGTCAGTGAGTTATAAAAATTAGTGCGACTAAAGTCGCTCGTTTGCACATCTCACACAATCAGCTTAAAACTCCAGAGACAATACATTTGTTACATAAGTCAGCGTTAAATAAAGCGTTTCCTTCGACACGTGTGTTTTTACAAGACAGATATAAATCTCAGGCTATTTTCGGACAAATGTATGGTTAATTATAGTCGAGTTTACAGCCCAGTGGTTTAAAATGGGCTACAATATATCACAAAGATTCAAAATACTATTTTACGTTTTATAGGGGAAAATACTGCAAAGGCAAAGATACCTTAGATGATACATGCGCATCGCTATACTGTGGCTGGGTTGTTGAGCTTAATGTGCAAGTTTACTGGCTACCCTACCCTATAGATCGGAGCATGACAGTGGCAAGTACTCTATTTACAGTGGCAGGAATAAGTAGGGCGGTAAATTTCTTCAAGAGCAAGTTACTGCAGAGCACTCTGCCAGTGCTTTTGTTTAACTTATGCTCGTTTATTTAGTTATTCTTCACAGGGGACTCGAAGTATCCGGGAAAAAACCAATAACTAAATTTATTATTGATGGTTAGCTTATCCTAATACTTAAAATTACAAGTACTGGTACTAGAGGTTTCTACACATTTAAGAGCATCGAATTCTTCTGCGAGAACCATTATAGTTCCGAGTTGGAAACCATTTTATCTTTCAAGATGAACTATATCATAGATACGTGATTTGATTAATATCGAATTGAGACAGTTATTTTGTATGACTAATGTGTTGCCAACCTCGCGATTTTAAAAAATCCCATGAAAATCCATTGCGCAGTTTAAAAGATTTAAGCATACAAAGGGACATAGGGACAGAGGAAGCGACTTTGTTTTATACTATGTGGTGAAGAAGGTGTGGAAGGATTAGCTGGCAAACGGATTTCTAAAGCTAAATATGGTTAAGACAGGTCCCAGGTCTGTACGAATAGGCGAATACATGGCCAGGCGTTATGACCAAGTAGATGTTACCTGCGACGTTGCCCGCGTGGTTAAAGGTCTTACAGGAATATTTTTTAGGATAAAAACTATCTTATATGTTATTACAAGCGACCCTCTACGTGTGTGCCAAATTTTATAAAAATCGGTTCAGCAGTTTTTGCATAAAAGAGTAACAAACAAACACACAAACTTTCGCATGTATAATAATAATAATAAGATAAGTTCGAATCCGATGATGACAGTTAATGAAAATATCAATACAAGAATAAAATGAAGTGAGTAAAAGATGCAAAGCATGTCATGATTACGAGAAAAAGGACGAGAGAAAACGCACACTCATCGCCGCAGTCTATCGCACCGAGTGGCTCCACGTCGTCAGATGAGGACTACGCTACCCCTCCAGAACACGACGTGTTGAGCAGTGACGATGGACTGCCGCCTCCAGCGCCGATCCGAACACCTGCACCGCGCCGAGGGAGGCCACCACGGGCGC
>NJDC01001742.1:171681-187448 GCA_002245475.1 Calephelis virginiensis | reverse complement strand
TAGAGTCAATATTATGATGTTGAAATATCATACACAGTAAGTGATCCGAGGTAAAGGCAAACACAGCTTTACACATTATGTGCTAATACCTTTACACACTGTCTTGTTTTAATTTTTTTTTTATAAGATTGGAAGGCAAACAAGCAGACGGATTTCCTGATGTTAAGAAATTCACGCCGCCTAGAGACACCAAAGGTGGTAATGGTGCGTTGCCAACCTGAGGCCGGGATGTTAGGCCTCGAGCAAAAGTAAGTTTACCGGCTACCTTACCTTCCGGACCGGAACACGTCATGACGTTATGGTGGCAGGAATAGGTAAGGCGGTGGTACCAATCTGGGCGAGTCACTACTAAATTCTACCACCTAGATGACATTATCTATCTTCTATCTTTAAATATCAAAATGAATCCTTGTTTTCCTTGGTCATGGCATTACGTGTGAATGAATGAAATAATTTAGCTAAATTTTTATGTTGTCTTGGCTATTGTTAGGAGAAGAAAAAACAAATAAATTGTAGATACACATACAAACTGTTTGTGATTTCAAGCAATATGAGTTTTGCCTGGTCATTTAAGCTCCTTTCCTTCTCTCAAGGAAGCTTCTCAAGGAAGCTCCCGGTTCCTTCAACGAATCGTAATCCGTTAGTATAACCATTGGTGGTTTGCCTAAAACTGGCGAAGCGTTGATCATAATTACACAAAATGTTTCGAGTTAACAGTAGACAACGATGTAGTTAGATTTTTTACTATTCGTACAAATAACTGCCATTCGTAAGCGAAACGTCTCGTTTCTTGAATATAGGAAACGGGCATTAGTCTAATATGTAAAAATTAATCCCAATCTTCCTTGGTCATCGCATCAAGCCTTTACGGATGAACCAATTTTTGTCAGATCTTATTTTTGTTGTGTTATATATTGTTACGAGAAGGACCATATTATGTAAAAAAAAAGACGAGTTGCACTCCGGGAGTGCCGGCAGAAGTGAAAACTTGAATATTAACGTTGTGCATTTTTGACATTTTGTAATGGTTAGGGAATCATTTTGCACGAATTGCTTTAATTATCAGAATGAAAGTATCAAGTGTCAGAATGAAAAAAAAATGTCAGGCTTGACAAAAACTCGCTAAAGTAAGACCACGTGACGACTAGGAGCGTCGTCATTTTATCTGTATAACGAACATTGCTCGTCTACACATAAAGCTTATTTTCAAGATGGAACAAATAGAGCAATGTCTGTTGGTATTGTACGTATCTGCTATAATATTATCTTGTGAGAATGTAATGGTAGGTATATTGCGGCGTATTATCCATTGCGAATCCTATACTCTTCGGAATTATCTAAGCAATACAAAAACAGCAATGAATCTACGTTTTGTTTTAGATCTCGAGCCGTCTTATTCGCGCATGCGCCCTGCGCCATCTTACGTTCTGACGATCTCACGCGAGTTTAGAAATTTTTACTCATTCTAAAAAAGTGCGCAACGCCGGTAAAAAAGTTTACAATTCAGAAGCCAACATTCATAGCTAGGACAGCACACCGTTCGTCAGCTCAACTAGTCAAAATGAATCCAAATTTCCCTTGGTCATCGTTTTACGTCTGAACTGATAGATTTTGCCAGTGACAATTTTGCCAGTTCTTATTTCTGTTAGATGTTGTACGAAGAAGATACATATGAAAATAAAAACCTTTCATAGTTAGGACAGGACAACGTCCGTCAGCTCAGCTAGTCTTATATTTTATACCTTAAAATGTGCAATATTGTATATATGTAATTGGAATCTCGGAATCGGCTCCAAATGATTTTCATGAAATTTAGTATACAGGGGGTTTCGGGGGCCATAAATCGATCTAACTAGGAATCATTTAAAAAAAATACCGAGCAAAGCTCGGCCATCCAGATATTATAAATAATATTAGCAATTTCCTACTTACACAAAATACTCCAGTGTTAATTAATCGTAATTACTTAAGAATCGATTGCAGAAGTTTCATAAGAAGGGTAGATGTAGGTTTGTTCTCTATGTTACTTGATAAATTTTCTTTTATTGAATATTAAATGCGGAAATTTATTCTGAAAACACGAAAAACTAAAAATTTACTTAAATTATTTTTGAAATTTACATTTTAAGCCTTTGAAAATGATTTAAACTTTTTAACAAAAACAAGAATCAAAGTTGAGTATCGTTGACACGTCGACATTAAAGAGTGAATGTGTGATGGCAATAGAGCATGAATGAAAATATATATATATGATTGGTAGCATCCACGTTAAAACCCTGTAAAATATGTCTCTTTCTAGGAGAAATATTGCCGATGCGTGTTTCTTACTCGGTATATCTTATTTCGAACAGAAAAAGATATCACGCATATTTACTGTAAGAAATAATTCATGTAACACATAATACCAAATGAAATTATTTAGGACAGGGTTAAGGTATCAGCACACATATCAACTCCGGAAGGAATCGTCACCGTATCGCCTTGAGCCGTTCTTTATTGTTTGTAAGAAACTCCATACTGCAACGCACACTAATCGGAATCGTAACGTAACCGCCGCGCCTCGGAACAGGCTCGCGGTCGGCGAGCCGTAAGCGCGGTGTCGTTTAGCCGTAGCCGAGTTGATGTATAGGAGCTGCTGATACTGTTTGGTTACGTGCCATGTACGCCTGGTTGACGACGAGGCAAAAGGCGATACGGTGACGATCCCTTTCCGAGTTGTTATGTGTGCTGAGACCTTTAAAAACCCTTATATTCGTAGCCATAAGTCACAAAGGGTACACGTTAATATATTGTTCTTTTTTTCTTTATTTAGGTTTTGGCCTTCACGTTAGTATTTAGCCATTAGTCAAGTAGAAATTTGCATCAAATTTTATATCAATTTCAATTAATTTTAATCAGTCGTCAGTCATAAGTTGTCAGGAAGTCATGTCAGGCTCTTGGGTAAAGCGGTGGCCTGTTTACTCAAGCTCATGAATGAGATTTGGCGGCAACGAGGAAATATACGATACGCTAATTTCTTCATGATTATTTCATTTAAGTGCACTTTCACTGAACAAAATTGTACAAAATGCCACCAAAATTGACTAATTTCACTCAATATCAACACGAAATTCAATAATTATGAAAAAACTTCGACCATCTTTTCTCTCGATGGCGCCAAAACTCTAATATATTGTTATGACATCACTATTCTAAATATTATACACAGATAGAATATGTATTTCTTTTTTTATTATTGTAGTGAAAACTTCTTTGACGGGTTTGTGCACTTTTTGTGATGGTTAAAAATGTTAAACTCGCGCCAGAATACGTGACCTGCTCGAAAATTCGTGAAACGCAGATAGTAAAACGACTGTTACTCCGTTTGGTCCAGGTCCGCTAAGTAGAATGGACCGTTTGCCACTCTATCAAGCAGCTTGTAAGAAACGAGCAAAGGTAAAGATATTAGTCAGTAAACTTACTTTTGCTCGAGGCCTAACATCCCGGCCTCAGGTTGACAACGCACCATTACCACCTTTGGTGTCACTAGGCGGCGTGAATTTCTTAACATCAGATAAAATGTCTGCTTGTTTGCATACATACATACATACATACATATCTTCACGCCAAGTCCCTTACGGGGTTGGCAGAGAGTAACGAGTTGCAGACCTCACGATCCTGACAAACCTGTCTTGCTTCCTTCACATTCATTACCCTTTTCATACAAAGACACTGGTTTCGGAGACTCTTGACACCACCCTCGGACAATATCCGATTGATCTGATCGTGAAATATCAGCCTTGGTCTCCCCGGGTACCTACATCCATCCACATTCGCATTGTATATCTGCTTTGTCAATCTTTCATCTGTCATTCTTTCCACATGACCGAACCAGCGGAGCATGCCCTTTCCCATTTTAACACCAACACTTTCTTTCAATCCCACTCTTTCTCGGATCTCACTGTTACGAATGCGGTCAGCAAGCGTTGCACCACAGATTTTCCGTAGTGCTTGTTTGCCTTCCAATATCATAAAAAAAAATTCAATAGCAATACGACCACTGGTCGTAAAGTGCTGTGCAGCAACTTGTCCGGGTGGGAATCCATCGCCTTACCTATTCCTACCGCCATAATAAATCTGTCATGTTCCGACCTGGAGTATAGGGTAACCGGTAAATTTGTAGCATCAGGTCAATGGCGCACCTATAACATCTATGGTGTATAAAGACCATAGTTCGCTGGTCTCTCACATCAAAAAAACTGCATGTTGTCGCCGTAGTTCATACTGTGACTTTCGTTTCGAGGCCTTGCTTAGCTTGAAGATCTACGCAACGAGAAAACATAAACATATAGGTATATCTCGATGAAAATGAATTCAATGAATTTTGTCTTTTTATCACAAATGATAGTACTTTTATATAATTAAAACAATTCGTGCAAAATAATTCTAACCATTCCAAAATTTAAACAAAAATGCGCAACGTTAATATACCAATTTATTAATGTTCTCTGACAAAATCTATTAAATTAATTTTATTTTATTACCACAAATGATAGTACTTTTACACTGATAATTAAAACGATTCATGCAAAATTATTCCCCAAACTAAAATTTTCAAAAATGCACCATGTTGTAAATATTCAAGTTTTCTCTTCTCCTAGCACTCCTGGAGTCCAACCGGTTTTTTTTAAACAGCAATCTATTATCAGTATTATCCAAAATGTGCACCTTTGAGATAAAATTTTAAACGGGGTACGTACATCAACAACTTTGAGAAACACTGACTCAGAGAGATTCCTAAATTTAATCGTCAGCCTTAAAAGCACACAAACTATCAAACTACTCGTAGTCATAAAAGTAAATGGGCTATTCATCTTTTGTTTTTTTGGCGCATTGAAATGCCTATGAGTCAAAGACTGAGCCATCAATCAGAGGCATCCCCTATTTAATGGGAGTTTTATTTTTATTACCCCTTTACGGCGCCGAGGAATTTATTTGGATAGTGTTTGGTAATTGAAATGTCGTTTTATACTTGTTATACAACTGGCTTCCAGTCATGTGGAATTTAGGATAATTTCAAACATTCCAAGATAGGTTTAAAGCTGGAAACATATTATCAGCAGCGGCTTACAGCTACGATTGTTAAGGGTGCACGTACCGTCCGCGGGCGCTTTAGGCCGATACAAACATTTAGATCGCCTCTGTAGTCTAGCGGTCTGGCGTCCGACTTGACTTCGTGAGGTCCCGAGTTCGATACCCGGGTCGGGCAACAAAAAAATTAGAAAATGTATATTTTCAACTTTGTAATAAAATTAACGTTGACCGGGATTTGATATGTGCCCAGTTGCCAACCTGAGGCCGGGATGTTAGGCCTCGAGCAAAAATAAGTTTACCGGCTACCTTACCCGAACCGGAACACGTCATCACGTTATGGCGGCAGGAATAGGTAAGGCGGTGGTACCAATCCGGACTAGACGCTGCGAAACTCTACCACCTAGTCAGATGTCACGGTGTTAGTGACGGTAAGCTTATGCTCGCCTTTTACGAGCTATCTGGCAGGATGGCAGATTGTCTATTCTGCAAAGGAACCCGGACCAACACGGGGAACATAACATAAGGAAGTCAAATTACAAATCACGTCTTTTTGGGAATCGTTCAAAAAGAATAATATACATTCTGTCAGCCGCATCTTACAAGGTTTCCAGATGACAGTACACTGAACCTTCGAAACTATCGGACGTGACCTTGAGCGTTCGGACGTTAGAAAGATATTGACTAGATGTATATATATATATATAGCCAATATATATTTCTCGAAGTCCACCAGACCACAGACAGACCATGTGATAGGTGGCAAGTCTATCGCCAACCGGGCACGTATCCAATTTAATTAGAAAATTGAAAACACACGATTTCATATTTTTTTGTCACCTGACCTGGGCACCTGACATGTGATCGAACCCGGGACCTCTAAAAGTTAAATCCGACGCCGGACTTTTACACCACAGAGGCGATCATTCAGTAGCGATTACTTATACAAACATAAATCCAACACGTTTATTCCCATGTCCAAACGATACTTGTATTTGTAACGCCCTTCACAATAGTACAAACTAACAAAAACAACCAGTCTGTCTGTTTGTTTAACTCCACCAATACACCCCGCAGGCGAGACAATGACCTCATCCCTCTGTAAGGGCCGGTCATCCCTTTAATGGGGTGCTTTGATTTGCAATTACTTTTTGGATTTCCCAGCCCCTAATTCTTTCATACTTATTCTAGTTTAGTTTTAATTTCAAATTGGATTTTTGTTTGAAAAACATTTCAAGGATGTTTTGGTTTATAATGATACTAGCGGCCCGTCCCGGCTTCGCACTGTTATGAAATATACATATAGACCTTCCTCTTCAATCACTTTATCTATTAAAACAAGTCTCATCAAAATCCGTCGCGTAGTTTTAAAGATTTAAGCACACAAAGGACATAGGAACAGAGGAAGCGACTTTATTTTATACTATGTAGTGATAACGCTAGTTGCAAAATCATATTTTTTGAAATAATGGTGGAGTATATTGTGGAGAAGTACGAGATTTTGGTTTAAAAAGTGTGCATGTAACTGTATTATTATCTTTTCTTTTTCTTTCTTTATGTTTTCTCTCGTTAGTATTTTGCCATTAGTCAAGTAGAAATTTGCATCAAATTTTATATCAATTATAATTAGTCATCAGTCATAAGTCGTCAGTAAGTCATGTCAGGCTCTTGTGTAAAACGGTGGCCTTTTTACACAAGCTCATGTAATGAGATTTGGCGGCAACGAGGAAATATACGATACGCTAATTTCTTCATGATTATTTCATTTGTGCACTTTCACTGAACAAAATTGTACAAAATGCCACCAAAATTGACTAATTTCACTCAATATCAACACGAAATTCAATAATTATGAAAGAACTTCGACCACCTTTTCTTTCGATGGCGCCAAAACTCCTTAATATTATCTATACTTATAAAAAACATATCCTGATTCTCTGATTCATCATTGCCGGGCAAAAACTGTTAAAGTTGTAGATAATTTGGCAAGTAGGATCATTTTACTGAGAAGACACCCACTAAAGACGAAATTCTACCACTAAGGGGGTGAAATAGGGGTAAAAGTTTGTATGGAAGACCACCATTTTTAAGTTAGTAACCTTTAATTTTCGGCTATTCGTTAAAAATGAGTAAACGTATGTAAGCGTTTCTGGAAATTCTACGGGTGTTGGAAATTCTACGGGGTACGTTTCTAAGGAGGTTAAATAGAGGTTAAAAGTTTGTATGAAAATCCTTATTAATGGACTGTAATCAGTATATATGTTTACTGCCACCCGAGCAAAGCCGCGGTTAGCAGCTAGTAAATCTACATTACTACTGGAGATTACTTTACAAGAAAAGACCTGATGTCATTTCTAAACACAGCTGCCTCGCTCTAATGTACTGACCTCTCTTTCGTTTTAACTTTGTAAATTGACAAAACAAGTATCTTAGAAAGAAAAGTCAGTACATTAGAGTGAGTCAGCACTATTTGGAATTGACATCAGTAACGTTACTCTTGAATATCGATTCATGCAATATTGGAACTTGGTATCGGATGTCATTTTAGGTTCTTTAATCTTAATCTGTAATACAATACTGTCGAGTTATTTACTAATTGGATACTAAACAATAAAATATTTTTGTGATAGAAAGGTAGAAAGATAAAATATTTTTGTGATTTTTTTATTTTTTTTGAAAATGTTAATAATCCGCTAGTAGTATTCAAAAGTACCTAAAATTACATATCCGATTCCAATTTCAAATTTGTATGAAATCGAGCTTTAAGAATAAGTAAACTGACTTAAAAAAAATATCTTCACGCCCATATCCTCGAAGAGGTAGGCAGAGGTACAACCAAGGCACCCACGACTAGCTGAAGACACTAAGTCCCACAATGTGATAGGTGGCAACCCTATCGCCAACCAGGCACATTTCCAATCCCGACCAACATTTTTTTTTATTAGAAAATTGGAAACTGATTATTTAAATGAAAAACATCGCATCAAACAAGGCCTATCCATTTAAAAGTTATAATAACACAAACAGACACACACAGATGCGTCAAACATAAAACAACCCTCTGTTTCGTCGAGGGTTAAAAAAAGATTGAAAATACGATCGATAAACCGTTCTGCGCTATTCTTTATTGACATGAGAACCACCTTTTGTTTTCTATTTATATTCACATCAATATAAATAGACATTCTAACTACAAACTTATTCATAATGAACGACTCGAACGAGTAAATATTTCCACTAGAATTTATATTATTCATCGGCGGCAATTGGTGGGATTCCCTGAAATATTTCTAAGCCGTTTTAATGTGAAAAATCAACCGACATAAAGAAATTGCTACACAATAGGTCTTTCACATTGTTATAATTGGAAGATATAAAGTATCAGTGCTTGTTAATGTCATGTTCATATTTTTTCATATATTTACGCCCATATCCGAAGAAGTAGGCACTACTAGACAGAGGCACAACCAGGGCGGGCATCCACGACTTAGTCCTACCATGTAATATGTAATAATTATGTAATGTAAATGATATTGACAAGCCTATCGCCAACCGGGCACAAATCTAATTCCGGGCATCATTATTTTTATTCAAAATCAAACCCTGGACCTTTAAAAGTGAAATCCGATGCCAGACAGCTAGACCACAGAGGTGATTTATATTTTTAAAAACAGTATAGACGGTAAAGGTTTAATAACTGTGACTCAGATTAGGCTTCGTGGCTTTGTAAGTGACAGCTTTCAAATCAAATTTGATAGTCCTTTTCAAAGTAAAGTCCAAGTTTTAATTAATTTTGCATGAATATAATCAATAACGCTTTATTATCTCACATATCTTAGCTATAAGAAAAAAAATAACGTAACACGGTATGTTGCAATGCAAAGGTATATTTTACAAGTATTTCGTATATTTTTTACCATAATTTGTTACCCCAATACTGTTTGACATAAAAAAAAAGTATAAAAAAAGTGAATTTAATATTAATATACAAGAAACAATCATAAAACTTAGTAAACTTTGGAATAAACAATTTATTCTGTTTTTATATAATATATTTCGTTTTTCTTCTTATTATTAATATTTTATTACTAGCTGCTACCTGCGGCTTCGCCCGCGTTTTCACAGAAACCCGGTGTGCGATCGGGATTAAAAATAGCCTATATGTTAATCCAGGTCACAATCTATCTGTCTTCCAAATATCAGACAAATCCGTTCAGCCATTCGAGCGTGAAAGAGTAACAAACATCCATACATCCATACTTACAAACTTTCGCATTTATAATATTAATAGGATTACGTTATAATTTTTGTCTGATTTAGCTTAATTATTCTAGTACTCTTTCTAAGCTGTAACACTAACACATGAAAGGCAATAAATGATCTAATAGTCTTAAACATTCTCTTAATATACACATCAAATTAACTAGAACTAATTTTAATGAATATTTTACACACATGTTGAGGATACCGCAAACTACGACTGTACTACCGTGAAATAAGGCTCTTTTCACATTATATTCCGTTACAGGACAGCCGTGACGAAACGGCTCAGTGATACCAGCCGTAACGCAGATCCGTCACACATAAATGGCGGGACATTGAAAGCTGCACGCGATACCAAAAAAACTCTATTAATATCCTGTCACGTAGTAAAAAAGCTATAAAATCGAACAAGTAACGAAAGAAAGTAACATCCCATATAAGTCACTATTAAAGTAACGAGGACGTTACGAATTGGAAGAAATTATTGAGAGAGATTTCAGCTTTAAGATAGTACAGATTATGGATGACATTCATTTCGCTATGGACAACAAGATGTTAACAGTGCTAACTTTACTTGATTTTAGTAATGCTTTCAACTCTGTGGATCACGACGTGCTATTGGCGGTATTGGAAAGTTTCAATATATCTCCTGCTTCTGTTAATTGGTTTCGTAGTTATCTACAGGGACGGAGACAATTTGTTCAAGCGGGCGAAGCTATGTCATCGTGGTGCCTCACTAGCGGTGTGCCTAAGGGTGGAGTTTTGTCCCCTCTCTTATTTACATCTTTCATTAATTCTGTAACTCAGTCCTTATCTTCTCTTTTCCACCTTTATGCAGATGATCTTCAAATCTACACGCACTCTCGTCTCTCAGAACTTCACAACGCCATTACCCTTATTAATAGTGATCTGGTCAGTATCGAAAAGTGGAGTAAATCTTTCGATCTTAAACTTAATCCAATCAAGACTCAGGTTATTATTATTGGTAGTCCCGGCCTTATTAATAAGATAAATTGGTCTAGTGTACCCCCTGTTAAATTAAATAATGTTATTATCCCATATAGTAATTGCGTTAAGAATCTAGGTGTTTTTTTCGATAATAAACTTTCTTGGACTAAGCAACTACAGGAGATCAGTAGGAATTTTTTTTGTGCTTGGAATTCGTTGAAACGTCTTCGCTTTTTGCTCCCGATTCCTACCAAGATTATGCTTGCTGATTCCCTGCTACTTTCAATCTTAGATTATGCTGACCTAGCTATGTAAATCTTACTGTTGAGCAAATAAATAAACTCGAGGGTCTTCAAAATCTTTGTATTTATATTTTCATTGCCTAAATATGATCACATTTCCGAGTTTCGTGCTAGGCTCAAGTGGTTGCCTATTAACATTCCCCGGAACTGTCATATCCTGCCTCTTCTGTACTCTATTCTCTTTGATCCATTTGCGCCTATTTATTTATAGGAGAGATTTAAGTTCTGTAACAGTGAGGTAAAATTCTTCAGGTCCAATGATAATTATACTCTTCAAGTTCCTTCTCGTAACACTTGTTACTATAGCTGTTCTTTTACCTCGCAAGCAGTGAGGCTTTGGAATTCTCTTCCCGTAGATATCAGGAGAGCTCCAAATATTAATATTTTTAAAATTAAGTTAAAGCGTCACTTTCTACGTTCACTGTGATTAATACTTTTATTGCTTGTTCTAAATTCTAATACCTATAATTAAAACAGGCTTCTGCTTTTAGGATGATTTATTTTGTATATTAGTAGATGCATTTTTATATTTTTAAGAGCACCATTACACAATATTCTGCTAAATTATGTTCCTTACTTAAGAGTTGCCTGGAAGAAATCGCAGACTTGGCGATAAGGCCGCCTTTGTGTATCTTATAATTTAAGCGTTATTTGATGTATTTGTAATTTCTCTGTATTTGGTGCACAATAAAGAGTTATTGTATTGTATTGTATAGTACATTATTATATATGGTGTCTATAAGCGACTTTTTAACCGACTCAAAAAAAAGAGGAGGCTCTTAAAACGACTGTATGTTTGTACTGTACTTTACTGTACTGCACGCACATTTCGATGTTTTTTTTAAATCTTATATGTTGAAATCATCAAAGTTTTGGCATCATTAAGTATAACTCAAAATACTATAACTCAAAAGATGATGAGAAAATTTACGTGGGGCCATTTTGGAATCATAAGCTATCTTTTGGAAAAATAATTATCAAATGACAACGTGGTAATGAAATAATTGGACTGTTTTTGCAGTTTGTTATTTTTTTTTATTTTTTGTAACAGCGAACAACCACTTGCACATCCTGATGGTAATGGACAGTCGTGGCCCACAAATGCCTTAGGTGTTATAGGTGCGTTGCTCTCTTGTGCCTACGACTTTAGACCAACTGTGCAAGTCTACCAGTGTGAGGAATAGGGCCTCCAGATTGGAACATAATACTTTCATTACGTCAACATGAATACGTACAGAGAATTCCTACCAGGACAGGTTGCAGTACGGAACTATATCACTTAGTAGAATTAGTGGTCTTATTAGTAACCCATGTAACTTATTATTTTTTTATGAGATTGGAAGGCAAACAAGCAGACTGATTTCCTGATGGTAAGAAATTCACGCTGCCTAAAGACACCAAAGGTGGTAATAGTGCGTTGCCAACCTGAGGCTGGGATGTTAGCCCTCGAGCAAAAGTAAGTTTACAGGCTACCTTACCCTCCAAACCAGAACACGTCATCACGTTATGGCGGCAGGAATAAGTAAGGCGGTGGTACCTATCCGGGTGAGTCGCTGCGAAACACTACTACCTAGTCAGATGTCACGGTCTTAGTGACCGTAAGCCTATTTTCGCCTTTTAGAAAAGCTGCCTAGTAGAAAGACTGGTTTAGTATGAGGTTAATATATTTATATGTATACTAAAATAGAAAGATCTACATAAATAGCAGTTTATTCATATCACCACAAAAAGAAACACAATATACTTTTATAGTTTGCTTCACAGAAACCAAGAAATAAATCCTCCAACAAAAGATATTACTGATCCTAGCGAATATTCGCATTTGCGACGTAAAAACTCGAAGAGTAAATCCGACTTAATGTCGACGGCGGCGATCCGACGTAAAGTGACCAGTCCATTGTATCGTACGATAAACAAGCTTCATGTGGTGAAGCCTATTGTGGCCTTTGTCATATAAATGATAAGCAACCACTAAAGTGCCAAGCTTTTATGTGACTCGTTTTATTTTCCTGCGTTTTCATATCCATTACAAGTTGTAATTCAGGAAATATATTCAACGATGCTTCGGGGACGAAATTATTATAATATTCAAACATAAAAAGTTATTTGTTGAATTTGGAGACCTTGTATGTGTTACTATTATTGCGTGTTCATTATTATCTGCTGTTTAACTGAATAACACATTTCTTAAATAAATGTTATACCTCTGTGTGACTTCTCATTAATAAATATGGACTAAAGTACCCCATTGTTCGTAACTCCAGGACGTTATATAGTCTACTAGCTGTTGCTTGCGGCGTTAGCCGCGCGGTTAACTGTCCCACAGGAACTTTTTTGTGATAAATAATAATAATAAGTTTTATTGCAGGCAAAAAATACCTACAAATCACACAAAAAGTTTTTTTTTCACAATTACAGTACAACAATAAAAATTTACAAATTAAATTTAAAAAAGAAATAGTAAATATCTAGATTTACTTATGTACTTGTAAATCAGTCAAAGATGGTTCTGATTCCGATGCACAGCTATCTAATGTCTGAACATATCAGTGTTTATGTCATATTAGGCTGTATTAAGCAGCCTGAAGGATAATGTTCTTGGAGCTGCGCAACCTATCCCGAAAAGACCTATCCTATGTGTTAATCCCAGTTACCCTCTATGTATGTGCCAAATGTCATGAAAATCGGTTCAGCAGTTTTAGCGTGAAGAAGTAACAAACAAACATACAATAATACAAACTTTGGTATTTAAAATATTAATACGATAATGCACAATGTGATAAAGACTGTAATATCCAATTCATTTTACTCTTACTTCAGGTTTTGTTTAATAAGAAGACGGTTACTCTTTCAGTAGTCTAGCTGTTCGGCGTCGGACTTGAACTTTTGAGGTCGCGGATTCGATCCTTAAGTCGGGCAACAAAAAAAAATTGTATTTCCAATTTTCAAATAAACAAAGTTTCCCGGAATTGGATATGGGTCCGGTTTGCATTAGGCTTGCGATCTATCACATTGTGGGACATGGTGTCTTTGGCTAGTGGGTGGGTAAGTCGGTGGGTTATATCTGTGCTTACGGTTTTGGCGATAGGGGCGTGAAGATATTTTTTATTAAGACGTTTAGTGCCATAGTTACCTCTAAAGACCTATTAACCAACAGACGTGAAACGACTCGTAGTTATTATCGTATAAAATAAAATTAATAATGAAACTCTGCATAAAGTTTTATCTGAAGTATTGTTAATAGTTCATTAAAGTTTCGTAAGGGTTCTAATCGGTCTCTTAAATGCGAACGAGCTCAGAGGGGAGACCAATCTAATTCTCGTTCCATTTTTCATCCCCATTTCCTTGTTTAAAAGTGTTAAAATTACTTTTAAATGCCCCAATGAATACAACTAATGTATTACATTTGTCACTGCGCTACCCACTCGTGGAAGATGGCAACCGGTGTGGGGTTAGCAAAAGGTATTTACATCTTTATGTTTATTTCTTGTGTGCGTGTGTATATCACTGAACTCCTCCTCCTCAACGACTGGAGCGATTTTGATAAAATTATGTGTTTGTGTTCAATGATCGATTATGGTTTAGAGTCACAATTTGGTCCACTGGCAAGTGTTTTTTTAATATATATTTTTTTATTTGTAAGTAATCGCTAATTTTGGAATGTTTTACATTGGACCCGCCAGACTGCGCTGCGATCGGAGCATCAAATATTATGTAGTACCTGTTAATGTCAAGCGATACGATGTGTGCTGGGTCGGCTAGTCTATATATAACTATAAAGAATGTCGTGTTAGTTACACTATTTATAACTCAAGAACGGCTAAAAGCTGCAAATTGATATATTGATATCTTAGAGCTAGGATACGTACGAGGATACTTTTATCCCGTTCAACTTTGAGTAAGCACGACAACTATTATTTTTTTCCTATACAAACTAAACTGGTGAAACGACTTAATATTATAAAAGACTAGCTGTAACTTTCGGTGTTGCCCGTGTGCTTAATGGTCCAACTGAAACATTTTTTGAGATTCTGTCGGGATATCCTATGTAGTAAGTATGTATATTTTGTATGATTGGAAAAGGATTTAATTCCTGTCGGTTATTACAAACGTTCTAATGGCTTTTGTGTAAGACAAATCATTTGCTAACTACTAGAACTACTTATATTTTACTAGCTGTTGTCCGCAACGTTGTCCGCAACGTTGTCCGCGTGGTTGATCCCACAGGAACAGTTTTTCAGGATGAAAACTGTCCAATGTTTTAATCCAAGTTACCCTGTAAGTGTGTGCCAAATTTCATGAAAATCGGTTCAGCAGTTTTTGTGTTAAGGAGTAACAAACAAACTTTCGCATTTATGATATAATGTTTTTAATTTGTAATATCTGTTTATTCACACATTTTTGATAATTTTACGTTAAAGGTATAAGGTTCTCCCTTCGATCCCTGGATCAGGCGATGTAAATATTTTTTTTTTATTTTCTACTTCGAATAACGTTGCTGATGATTGAATATTTCCAAGATTTGACGAGAGGTTTGCCACCTATCACATTGCGGGCTAGTGTCTCCGGGTAGTCGAGGGTTCTCTTTTTTTTTTATGGTAACGGAAGTCGAACAAGCAGACGAATTTCCTGGTGGTAAGAATTTCACACCACCTAGAGACACCAAAGGTAGTAATGGTGCGTTGCCAACCTGAGGCTAAGATGTTAGGCCTCGAGCAAAAATAAGTTTACCGGCTACGTTATCCGAAACGGAACACGTTAACGGCAAGCATTAGACGTTATGGAGGCAGGAATAGGTAAAGCGGTGGTACCAATCCGGGCGAGTCGCTGCGAAACTCTACCACCTAGTAGAATGTTATGGTGTTAGTGACGGTAAGGCTATGCTCGCCTTTTACGAGATGCCTGGCTCAGGAAGGCAAATGGTCTACTCTGCAAAGGAGCCCGGACCAACACGGAGAAGCTGTAAGTTGTAACTCCGCCCAACTCTTCGGGGATACCTATAATTTTATTAAATTACACTTCCAAACCATTTGACAAGTATCATACACGCAGCTTTACAACCATACATATGTATTGATAAACCTACTTCATTTCTCTGTTTTTCTATTTTCGGAAAATCAACAGCATCTTTTAAAGGAACATAATATAAGACACAGAACGTTTTAAAATAAACATTTCCAATTG
>NJDC01001742.1:129407-140905 GCA_002245475.1 Calephelis virginiensis | reverse complement strand
TGATGTAAATGGACGCTATTTTGAAAAGTTATAATAAAACTAATAACTTGCTAGAATGCTTAGTTTTTGATTTTCTAAGAACTTTCAGTTTGACCCTCGTAAATGAACTTGACATGACTTTTTTTGACGATTTATGACTAAATTTGAATAATTTTAACCCGATTTCGTTTAACCGAGTATTTTGATGCAAATTTCAACTTGACTAATGGCAAATGCTAACACTAGTACTAAAAACTTAAGTATAGAAGAATTAATGGCAACAAAGCTGTTCTAATTACTGTAATTTTATAAACGCCAAAATTAACATTAATAGTAATTTCCTTATCAGAGAAATCACAATCCTATGTTTTCCATCCATAACATACCATAATTCCATACCATAACTTTCGTTTTCCTTAATAAATTTATAAATCGTAAGTACAAAAATACGCACGTTTAAAGTTACAAGAAAATAGTCTTAACATCCCGCTTATAGAAAAGCAACGCACTTATAGCATCAGTGGTGTCTCTAGACCATGGTTGTCTTTGACCTTCAAGAGAGTCGTCTGATAGTTACTGAAGTTTCACATAAAAATAAGGACCACACACGGACTACACGTACGGAAGTTGAGCACACCTTCCCGTCGCATCGTATTCCCTGATATTTTACCGTACCCGAGCTGTCGGATGTTCCTCTATTGCCGGCTCATATAAAATTAGACTTAATGAATGTGATCTCGTTACAGATAAGGCCGATTAATCTTTATTTATTGTCGCTACTGGCCCTTAATACGCTTAGCTATTAAGGTTTACGAGTATGTACGGTGAGCATAACCTGTTAAGTTTAGGGGTGGGGTTCAAACTTATCTCAAGATTAGTAAAAAATGTCAAAAAAAATATCAAAAAAAAAATTAAACTAGTGGTGAATTAAAAATCAGGGAGAAAGTGGGTTTGAAAGAAAAGTGTAAAAATGAAAAAGAGCATGTTACGTTCGCCTCTGTGGTCTAGCGGTTCAGGTGTTGGAGTTGACTGCATGAGGTCCTGGGTTCAATTCCTGGGTCAGGCAATAAAAACAATTTTTTTCCAATTAAAAAAATATTTACTCGGGATTGAATATGTGCCCGGTTGGCGTTAGGCTTGCTGGCTATCACATTATGGGACTTAGTATCTTCGGCTAGTCGTGGGTGCCCTGCCTCTGCCTCCCGCGTATGGGCGTGAAGATACTTAAAAGATTGACAAAACAGATAAACAATGTGAATGTGGCTTGGTTTAGACACTCGGGGAGACCTATGTTGACATTTGGCATAGCTAAATAGTTTTATTTAATGTTTTTTTTTTTGTTACTGTACCTGATGTCTATCATACTTTGGTCATAGTTTCATATATCTCTATCAGTTTATTAGAAAACGACGTGCCACTCTGTTTCGTTTTGTTTAAAAAAATCTTGTTTATTTGTTGCCGTCGGTACTTTACCTACAGCAAACAAATAAGATATTTGCCGTCAACTTTTTGTAAACTGTATAACTTATTCAACAAGGGCCCAAAACCCTTAACCCGTGTGTCACCGGAAAAAATAGACAAATGTCTTCCTAATGTAAATAAAAACAAACAGAGGGCTTCATCTGACTAACAAATCACTTTTTGTCGATTCTGGGTACGGTCGGTCGGTAAAGTTAATAATTTCCAAATTTTAACACATGTAAAATATATTTGTAGGACAGTAAAATAAGTCTTAGTTAATGTTTCATAGACCACGACTATAGCAGCTTAACATTAATAGGGTTACTAGTGAAGCTCTATTCATGTAAATTGAAAATTGGAATCGAGTATGTCATTTTAGGTACCTACTCTTGAGCACAATACTGACAAAATATTAGAAGCATATTCACGCCCATATCCCCAGAGACACAACCAGGGTACCCACGACTAGCCGAAGACACTATGTCCCACAATGTGATAGGTGGCAAGCCTATCGCCAACCGGGCACATTTTCAATCCCGAGCAACATTTTTTTTTATTAGGAAATTGGAAAAATCCAATTTTCTTTTTGTTGCCCGACCCGGGTTTCGAACCCGGGACCTCATGCAGTCAAGTCTAACAACTGAACCGCTAGACCATAGACATTTAGTTAATAGCTAACAATAAATTATTTTATCATATTCGTTAAACTTTTTTGTAACTAAATGTTAATAGTGCGCTAGTACTGTGTTCTAAAGTACCTAAAATGACATATTTACGATTCCAATTTCCAATTCGCATGATATCGAGATTCAAGAGTAACATTCTTTTTTTACTGGCCAAGTATGTAACTTCATTTGGCGCATCGGAAGAAAAGCTACCACTTTCTGTCCAAGATATTTATTTTATACCATTTCCTTTGATAGGGGTTAATATATACGTAGCTTACAGAATATTCAAAGTTCGGTTTCAATTCAGAACAAAGATAGTCTTTTGTATATATGTATTAAATGTCTTTAAAACTTAGAATAAATCTGTTTTCTGCAGTATTTACACGCATATTTATGTATTTATTACTATTGTTGAATAAATTTGAATAATTCAATTGTTGAATAAATAAGTTTAAACTGGGGTGAGATCAATTCGCGTAATTTTCTATGGATTTTTAAAGATGTAAACCTGTAATTCTGTATTTTTCTTTCTGTGCCTCTTATACTAACTAACTCATCTGAGCTGACAAACAAATTAGTGATATTGGTAGCTGGTACCATTGCCTATAGTTATGATTTCACAATCATTTTTTTTTTAACTAATGAAAGTTATTCCGAATACCTGTATAATTTAAGCATAGGAATGAATAGATTAAAAAACTTTATTACGCAGATAAAGCAATATTTATTTTGTCGGATTTAACTTCTAGAGGTCTCGGGTTTGATTTCCGGGTCAGTCAAAAACATAGAAAATGTGTGTTAACTTATCTATTTTCTAATATAAGTGAAAAAGCAACAGACAGACATACTGCGCATTTATAACATTATTTTGGATACGTACTTAAATACCACATTATGTGCAAAACTTTAACATCTTTTGATGTGAAACATCTATAGCCGCACGTTAAAACGATTTCTGGCGTGGCGACACCTGCCGTTGCGATGCGTCGCCACGCTATATGATGGTATTTATATATACAGTCTATATGCAGTAGTGTGTGCGGTGTGGCGACGAATCACCATGCGCAATATACTGTGCGACTCTCTCCTATCGTAATATTTAATTTTATCATTATGACATATTTAGTTCCTATCACAATATTTCGTTCTTTTCTGCATGTAACTTTTACAAAATAACGCCGATGTTTCACATCTGCCAGGCGTCCCGTGACAGCTCACATTTTTTATTAATAATTGTAAATTAATTATACTTACTTAAAAGAAAATTATCTTTGTGAGTGGTGTTAGAATTAAGTTTATGTTAACAATCGTCAACTATGTGGTCTAGCGGTCCGGCGTCGGACTTGACTTCTTGAGGTCCGGGATTCGATCCCGGGTTCAATTTTCTAATAAAAATAACGTTGCCGGGATTGGGTATGTGCCGGGTTGGTGATAGGCTTGCCACCTATCAATTGTGGGATTTATTGTTTTCGGCTAGTCGTTTTTGCACTGGTTGTGCCTCTGCCTACCTATATAATTTACATTTTACTTTTACTTTATTTTAACCAATATTTTATTTGTATAAAAACGATAATGAATGTTGAGGAAGGAAGGCATGTTTGTCAGGATCGCGAGGTTTGGCACTCAATACTCTCTGTCTACCCCTTTAGGGACTTGACGTGAAGATATGTACGTATGTATATAATACTTTATTACTAATCGTTATATTAACGTGACAACGTCTTAAATTAGATTGTGGCTCGGAGTCACTCTTGAAAAAGTGTAACGCCCGCTCACGTCTGTTACGATGAGTCACCGAACGAGAGAGAGGCCCGCCGGACCGGTACAATTACAATACGGACGGTTTTAGTAAACAAAATTTATTTCTATTGTTAAAATTTGTGCATTTCTTATTTTCATTCAATTCCTTGTTCCTATTGTGAAATTTAATAATATTCATATCAATAAATATTCTACCGAGAAAACGACGTTGTCACGTAAAATCTTCGCCCGTAAAACCGACTTTACAGGCAACCATACTTCATTACAACGTATTCAGATATGTAAAATATACTATTATCGATTCCAATCTTTTATTATTTCTACACGATTGTACTTTTGGTACTTCTTTATCAAAACTATTGGATTGTCTTGGACAAACACAGTTTTGCTTTTGATCTGTATCACATACCGCGGGTTTGTTAATAAAAGTGGTGATGTTATTGGTGCGATAAGATATCAAGATGATAAGTCACCTTATTTTAGATACAATTCGTCCGGACACTCCGTTCTTGATAAAAGTCACCCACGCGTTGTTTTTATTGGAATCATTTTATCTTTAATTCTTATACAACTTTTCTTATGATAGTGGAAGGCAAACAAGCAGGCGGATTTCCTGATGGTAAGAAATTCACGTCACCTAGAGACAAGTTTACCGGCTACCTTACCTTCCGAACAAGAATACGTCAACGGCAAGTATTTGATGTTATGGCAGCAGGAATAGTTAAGGTGGTGGTACCAATCCGGACCAGGCGCTGCGAAACTCTATCACCTTGTAGGATGTCACGATGCTAGTGACGTTAAGCCTATGCTCGTCTTTAACGAGTTGCCCGGTAGGAAGGTAGATGGTCTATTCTGCAAAGGAGCCCGGACCAACACGGGGAAAATAAAAATTTGTATAAACAACAATTGATGTTCGCTTCAGACCTTTGTAATTTCAATTGAAACACCTACAACAGATATCGCAGTAAAAATATGTAAAAGTATCTTCACGCCCATATCCCCGAAGGGGTAGGCAGAGGCATAACCAGGGCACCCACGATTAGCCGAAGACACCAAGTCCCACAAAGAGGGAGGTAGCAAGCCTATTGCCAACCGGGCACATATCCAATCCCAAGCAACATTATTTATATCAGAAAATTGGAATAAACATGTTTGCTTTTGCATTGCCCGACCCGGGAATCTAACTCGGAACCTTATGAAGTCAAGTACATAGAGACTAGACCACAGAGGCGATAATTTATTTCATATTAACCTTACAATATGCACTTGTGACACGCCCATATACTCGTAATACTAAATCTACCACTGGATCGGATCGCGTCCAATCATTGCTAAGATCCAGCAAGAAGCTCAGCAAGCTTGTCTTCTTTGCTTCAATTCAAAATAACCATATAATAATTTAAATGATAATCTATATATATATATAAATCAATGCCACTTTTCGTTGTAATTTTACAACTAAAGAACGGGCTCACCTATTCAAACCAAATATTTAGGCTTTGTTCGGACTATTAAGTAGATGGTTTATGTGAAGTTTGCATAAAATTGGTAGAGCGGTTCTTAATTTATCACGTTTTTTGTAAGAAATGAATTCAATAAATAGCGGATCGTTTTGTTAATGGGTATTTTTTTGTCAAATTGAAACTTTTTTCAGATGGGGATTGTGCTGGCATATTGAAACTATATTCAGTAGTTTTTTTTCTTTTTTTGTTTTGTTGTGTTATGTCATGTATGCGGTCATATATATATATATATATATATACCACGGCACGTACCGGGCCGCTAGTCTATACTATTATCATAAAGAGGAAAGGTTTGATTTTTTGTTTAAAATGAATAGGCTCCGAAACTACTGGACCGATTTCAAAAATTCTGTCACCTTGAATGCTACATTATCCCTGAGTG
Source organism: Calephelis virginiensis (assembly GCA_002245475.1). NCBI lineage: Eukaryota > Metazoa > Arthropoda > Insecta > Lepidoptera > Riodinidae > Calephelis > Calephelis virginiensis. Next base: position 135,131 of record NJDC01001742.1, on the reverse strand, counting down.
ACATTGGCTTTGTTTCATCAAAATCGATGCAGTAGAAGCCAAGTTACGCAGCAGAAGCTGCGTGAAACTGCTAGTATATTATAGTTATAAAAGATTAGTATGAAGAGCAACAATTAATCCCAAGTGCTCTTATCTGCAAAACAATCAGCAATGGCATGATATCCTTTTTCATATTATCATCTAATCATTATCATTTCAACTTAGCGCATTTTTAAACCTATTAATTGTATGGTCTTTCACAAAGATTGAGGATTTTCTAATTCTATTGTAGTAACAGATTTAATTAATTCATTTTCCTTATCTCAACCTCGGATGAAATAAAATATTTAAACTTCTGAACTCTATATTCCACAAAAAGGTAAAAAAACATCTTGGTCATAAAAAATCCATAAATGTTGATTATTCGATATTAAAATGTCTGTTAATAGAAATTGTATATTGGTGTTTACTAGTCATAAAAATATTATGGTTCGATAGACATGTTTATGCGAATGTAAGGGCATGTCAAAATAGTTATAAAAACGTTTTAACTCCCGGAACTACGAACAAAGGGCCACATAAATCACACACAAATAAATACTTACTTTTTGTTGGTTCTCAGGAAGCACCCCGCAGCTTTTGGAACGATGTGAGGTCTTAGAGTATGCATTATCATAGACGAAAAAGTTCGATTTATAATTACAATACATTTTTGGAGCAAATAACTTGGTAAGATAGATTAACATTCTTAAAACTTGTATGTAGAGGGGTTAAATTCAGTAGAATGATATCTACTTATGGAAAACTAAGTGTTAGGATACTAACAAATTGTGCCCTTAAATTTTCATTACATAAAATAGATTCTCGTAAAAATATGGAAATTATATTCTAGCATTATAAAAGCTTAATAATAAGGAGTATTTTTGTGACTGTAAATATTTATAAAGTCTTCTAAAAAATTAAAATTAAATTAAAAATTTAAAAAACCCCCGACACAAGAACTTAATTTCCCTTTAAAAAGTAAAAAAAAATATCCGAGTGTATTTGCAGACATTTGGTTAATCTCCCCACTTTCACCCCCACAACTTTTAAACGGCTCAATTGATTTTCATCAAACATGTCTAAGATCACTCGCACAAGTTACCTTTAATACAAAAGAAACTACATTGAAATCACTGCATCCGTTCGGGAGTTATGATGCCACAGACAGACAGACACGTCAAACTTTTAACACCCCTCTTTTTGCGTTAAAAACCTCTATCAAAATTTTTGTTATGAATAAATAATTTTCGATCACAAGACTCATCGCTACAAAGTTTGTCTTAAGTCCAGTGACATAGGCAATTTACTTTACTAAGTTAAAAGGTGTTAAAAGGGCACCTTAAGCGTTTTGACTGGTTAACTATAGGTTTGCCACGTATTGTGGTACTAAGTATTACCTTCGGCTCATATTGGGTGCATTGGTTGTACCTGTACTTTTCGGGATACGGGCGTAAAGACACTTAAAATCCCCTACATTTACAATTAGTTTGACATGTGTATGGATGAATGAAAGGTTAATTAAAACATATATCAGACTAAGGCACTCTATGGTTTATTATATTATCTTAGACACTGCAGGTTCCTGAAGTTGAGGACGTGTGCGATAATATCGCTCAGAGAGTACGGTTTTAAATGAATATGGCTCTATAGGAAGCCATCTATCAATTAAATAATAAAACAAAAGCTTAAAGAGGTTGGAATGCTCACGGTCTAGTAAGTTACTTTGACTTAACCAAAATGTTAAGTAAGTATCTTCACTCCCGTGTCCCTGGAGAGATATGAAAACAGTTAGTAATTGAGAAAGGTTTTAGGATTTTTCTTAGAAATATGTAAAAACCAGATGTTGCGGTTTTGTAATCGTACAGCTAACAAACACACAAAATAATATTGTATTTATAATATTAGCTCATTATACTCGTATTATGATCGATGGATGCAGATATATACTAATATGCAGCTGTTTTTAATGCCGTTTGTAAACAATTTTGTGCTAAGTTTTACTAAACTAAAAAAGATATAAAAAAATCGTCTCGTTTTTCGAGATACTACTAGCGTACACGACTAACCCCCGAAACACGAGTTTGATTCCCGACGAAGGTAAGCTTTTGTCATGAATGATGTCTGTGTTTGTGTGTCTAGTAGTCTTGTATCAAATCTATTTACTATTTATATTGACTGCACATTAGTTTATTTGTTTTTTGTATTAATTTCACAATTGTACCCCTTATAGGCAGAATTTAGAGCTCAAATTGAATTTGTGAACTAGCTATCTACTTATATTTGAACAATTAAATTATGAATTACTTAATATTTATGAACTCAAACATTTTTTTATTTATTTATCTTTCAAACGGCGTGTATCTGAGATTGAATATAAACTTAATCTATTATTGAACTATGAAGCTCTTGCGATCAAAAACACGATAAAATATTAAAGTAACAATCAGATTACAACTTGTCAGAGCAAACCCATAGGCAAAGTTTAGTATGTGACAGCGCGAGGTCGGCAGCAGCGGGAGTGAACGTCGCTGGTGGTCTGACCCCGGGAGGTCTACCAGCCCCCACAAACGTGGCTACGTTCTCAGATATACACAACCTTTTATATTCGCGTGGGGAAAGTAGTTGCATCATTTCTGATCTCTTTATTTTTCATCTATATTTTATACGTTACTAGCTTATGACTTCGGATTCGCTTGCGTGTTAAACTTATAAAGTTCTTTGTCAAACCGAGGTATCTGGACTAAAACTATCGTATTAATTGAATTGGACTTATAAAGCATATACTTAGACATAACGTTATATACAATTTGGAACATATTATTTTCATAGTTTTTTTTTGCATTACCTATTTTATTTTTTAAATTATATGTATTTTTTTACAATCTATGTTTATTTTTACTAATTTGCAAGAACACTATGATACTTTGTTATTACTTTTGATAATTTTTGTATGTATGCTAATACCATGAATGGCTTTGGCAATGCTGCTTGGGTTTGAATTACTTACTATGTATGTCTTACTATATTTTATTTTGTACAAATGTAACAAGGGGCAGTACAGTGGAGTAATAGTAAATTATCCATTTCATTATTTCTGTAATACCTTATATATTTATATTAGGTTTATAGAAGTATTTACGTAAGAATAGAGGTCTTAACCACTTGCCTAGATTAGTACTTACTTCTACATTACCTGTTGCTGTCCACAGGCAAATATATCTTCCAGTAACATTTCAGTTAGTGTGCCATGCTATCTTATAAATAAATCTTCAATATGTTGTATGTAAGAAAACAAAAATCATTCTCAGAAACTTTCGCATTTATATTAGTAGGAAGTAGAATATCAAAGCTATAATCACCATTACAGTTTAGGAAGTGTCAAAAAGATGAAATAGGTGATTATAGATTTAATCTTCTATACATATACACAGTAAAGAAAGTACCAAAAATATGACACAGGTGATTATAGCTTTGATATTCTACATACATATATACACAGTATTAAAAGAACAAAAAAATTAAATAGGTGATTATAGCTTTGGTATTCCACTTCCTACTAATATAAATACGAAAGTTTCTGAGAATGATTTGTGTTTTGTTTTTCATGTGAAAACTATTTAGCAGATTTAGATGAAACTTTACAGTTTTATGGTTTTTAAATTAGAATAAAAAATTTACTACGATTCAGGAAGGTTTTGAATATTTGAGATAGCGAATGAATCCGCAGGGTAAATCTATTCTGTATCTTAACAAAACGAATCCCCATTTCGCGTGGTCACTGCATCACGCCTGATCCTGAATTCTTATTTGGTCGTGATATTAATTCTCAGAAGAAGGTTCTTATGAAAAGAAAAATAGGGAAAATTGCAGGGAGTTCAATTTTGTCCATACAAACTGTTAGTAAGTAGCTATTAAAAAAAAAGTATCTTCACCGCCCATATCCCCGAAGAGGCAGAGGCACCCAACCACGGCACCCACGAATAGCCGAAAACACTAAGTTCCACAATGTGATAGGTAGCAAGCCTATCGCCAATCGGGCACATATCCAATCCTGAGCGACGTTTAAGTAGCTGTTAATGTCAAGCGGTACGAAGTACGCCGGATCGGCTAGTAAGTTAATTATTATTTACTTTACCATAATGGACTTACACGTATTTAGCGCAGAATTGAAACACGTAGTACAACAGACAGACAAGTTGTATTATAACAATATACTCATTAATCCAACGTGTAACACTGACACTATCAGATAATTGAGCCGTCCATCCGTACATATCTCAATTAGCGATGATAATGGCAGAGAGGTATTTCTAAACTCGTGCACCAATTAGCGTCCAACATGGACGCGATTATATTCCCTAATTTAATGTAATTAGAGTGATATTCTTTTGATACAATGATTAGGTTAGCTACATGTCATAGTTCGTTACGCGTCAAGAGCAATTGCATTATGAGTTGAACAAGTATCACCATAGAAGACCACAAATATCTTAGAAGTCTCAACGCCTGATATGAAAGTATAAAAAGTAATGTCTCTTTAAGCTCATATCCTCGAAGAGGGAGAAATAGGTTGGCTGAGTAAAATAGGTCATCTGCCTATAAGGCAGCTCGTAAGATACGAGTACAGGCTAAAGTAATTAGCAACAAAACCACTGGTGATAGGATGATGTGCAGCAACTTGCCTAGTAGAGATCCACCGTCTGACCTATTCCTTTCATTATAATGATTCTGTCATGTTCCAGTACCGAGGGTAGGATAGCTAGTAGACTTGCAAAGTTAGCCTAACATCTTGGCCACAAGGAGCGACGCACGTATAACTACTACGGTGCATCTCGCATTATCTGGAGACCAGTATGATTTTTGCTTACTTTTTACATAAAAACTTTATCTTTGCAACTGAACATAATACTTACTATGCCGTCAGGAATAGGGAGTGGTCATTACCATGACAAAGTACTGCTTTGCTTTTCACATAAAAACCTTATCTTTGCAACTGAACATAACACTTACTATGCCGTCAGGAATAGGTAGTGGTCATTACCATGACAAAGTACTGCTCTGCACTCTACTACCAGTAGTCTTGTTAGTAATGACTTAATGAAGTACGAGAATTTTCGGGTTATTAATTTTTTATACTTATTACTTTATGATTTTTAAAAGTACTGATGATGGTAACATTAATAATTATAATAATAAACAGATACAAAATGCCTAAATTTAACTCAACCTACTCCTTGAAATGCAGACTGAGATCCTCGCTTATTTACCAAGCAGACATTTCATTTTAAATACGATCCACTCAGCTTCCTTCGGTACCTCGTTAGAGTTCAGTGATGTCGCTTCGCTGAGGGACTCTAATTAGGCATCACGTCACTCAAATCAAATAGATACGCTGCTTATTTTACTAATTACTTTTGTTAAGGCCCATCAGAGTTTTATTGCACTAAATTTGTTTATACGTAAATTCGAAAAGCCTATATACTTTGCATATATTTTAACCTTATTACAATTATCTCTCCGCTTTTTTTTTAATGACTAACTTGTTGCTAATCTTACGATTTTTTACAACTTCACCGAACTTTGTGGGCCGAGTAGAGTGCTCAGCCCGAGACTTCATTATTTAGATGGATTGGGCTGTTACCTACAACGCCAGCACCAAGGGCTGTCTCCCGGGAGACCGTACCTCGACTTGGTGCTGCGTTC
>NJDC01001742.1:117658-129044 GCA_002245475.1 Calephelis virginiensis | reverse complement strand
TTAAAACCAGTGTTTTTGGAAAAAATAGGGAATAGTTCATAGTATAGATGGCGTTACTTAGCTCAAAATTGATAATTTTTGTTTAATGACGTTAAGGAAATTAATGTGCGTTATGTTAAAGTGATGTGAGTTTGTCGTGTTCCAGTTTGGAGTTGGGAGAATAGCGTTTGCCGCGGTTATTGGGTCCGGAGGATCCGATAACACGTGGCGAGGTCTTCTATGATTGGAGGAAGCGTTCGCGACCGGTGTGTAGTCACACACGGATGCTATAACCGGGTTCGGGTAGGCAGCCGGTTTTTCAAAGTAACGCTCCGTATCTCTCCGCTCTGATTATATGGTCTAGCGGTCCAGTGTTGGAATTGACATCATAAGGGTTCCTCGGGTGTGACATCAAAAATGAAATGTGCCTTTCAATTATTTTTTCTAATAAAGTTGCCTGGGATTGAATAATTTTCCGTCATATTGTGGGACTTAGTGTCTTTGGCTAGTCGTGAGTACTCTGGTTATTTCTGCCTAAATCTTCGAAGGTGAAGTGAAGATAGGAGTAATATATACTTTACTTATATTTTTATCTTAGGTTTAACAATTATCTCTGCTCTCTGATTCTATACCATGATCCACAGGTAGGGAAACAAAAAGAAAATCTGTCAAATCAAATCATATAAATCATTTATGGCTTCATACGTCACAAAAAAAGTATTACAAATTATTCCCACTAGTTGTTTGAAGGACAAATGTACCCTCTTATGGTGCTGCTAATTGAAACGGACCGTTATTATTCTAAGGGACCGATCTATTCTAGTTTTCTCTTTTAAAATTATTCAGTTAGGACTACTTCCTTTAAAGTATAGTAACTTTCAATTTCTTTAATTTTTTTAAAACCTTAGGTCATTCATTTGTGATTTTATTTCATTGGGTAGTTTATTGTTAGTCTATATGGTCATAACATAAGATCCGGAAATACGTATTTTTAATTTTGACTTACCTATTAAATTCCTGCCGCCATAACGTTATGACGTGTTCCGGTTCGGAGGATAAGGTAGCTGGTAAACTTCCTTTTGCTCGAGGCCTAACATCCTGGCCTCAGGTTGGCAACGCACCATTACCACGTTTGGTGTCTCTAGGCGGCGTGAATTTTTTTCCATCAGGAGATCCGTCTGCTTGTATGCCTTCCAATATCATAAAAAAAATCAGCGCTCGATTGGCGAGTCGTGAGTACCCTGGTCGTATATCTGCCTAAATCTTTGAAAGTGAAGTAAAGATATTTTTTTTACGATTATTTAAATATATCAACAATGTGATCGAGCTGAAAATGTACATTCGAAATATTAAAAATATAATTCCTAAAACGCATCTAAACCTTGAACATTTTTTGGTCAACTTTGAAAAGATTTTTCTCATTTAAGAATAGGATTATAATTAAGGAAGAATATGAAATAGAGTACTTCATACACAGAGTACATAAATACTACGTAATAAGAGGCGGGACTTCCATAGATACATAGCAAACCCGAATTTGTTTAAAGCTTACTTTAATTATAACCCGTATAATTTGAATGGAAGTCTAAAGGCTTTCAGATATAAGGCAACTAGTGTCATATGATTTGGGCGAATAAAAAACATAGCAAATTTATTTTTTTATTTTTTTATGAAAGTTGCGCCAAACTGATTTCATATTTAAGCAAATTTCAACAAAAAAACCATAATAGCATCTGGTTATTGAAGACATGACGAAGTAGCAAGTGCAAGCCAGTGGTACTAAACTATGATTTAAAACATATTCCTAAATTATAAATGCGTAAGTGTGTGTGTATCAAATTCTTCTATGTCATAACTTAGATTTTATATTTTTATGAAGTCTAGGTGATAGGTAAAAGTTAAAAGTCTGGACTGTAACATAGCCTAGGATTGTGGCGATATACAAACATGTTCCTACGAGAGAGTCAAAGAAGTTTTATAAACGGGAAAACCGTAGGTGACCATAAATCCTTCGTTGTTGCGACTGGCAAACTTTTGTTGCAAGACTCACTCTAGTGTCAATTTAGTTGCGTACTCACTTAACTAATTTTAAATTATAGCTATCTTCATTCAACAATAGTAATAGAAAGAGACAAAACATGTTTAGTGTTGACAGATTTTGTACATTACATAAGTATAAATATTCCATTCTTTTGAAAACGTTAATTAAAACGTCACGATTTGATATGTCTGGACTAATCTGACATATTTAAAATGTTCCTACTCTTTTCTTTTTGTACAAGGGCCATTCAATAAATTTTTAGCCTAAGAAAAAATAAAGAAAATTTTGAGAAAGTAAAGATTTATTTTTCAACATAGTCTCCTTTCAATTCAATACACTTGGACCAGCGATGCTCCAACTTTTATAACCCGTCAAAAAAATACGGTTTCCCGAGATCTTCAAAATAGCCCTCTGTGGCGGCGATGACCTCATCATTCGACCCAAATCTTTTGCCGGCGAGTGACTTTTTCAGATTTGGGAACAAGAAAAAGTCGCATGGAGCCAAGTCTGGAGAATACGGTGGATGGGGCAGCAATTCGTAGCGCAATTCGATCAATTTGGCCATGACAACGGCGGAGGTGTGAGCCGGTGTTGTTGTCTGGTGTGAGCAAACGCGCCACCCATCGCGCCGACAACTTTTTCATATCCAATTCTTCGTGCAGAATATGATGCACTGTCCCATCTGCGATGCCTACAGTCTCAGCTATCTCGTGAATCTTCAGTCGCCGGTCTGCCAACACGAGATCGTGGATTTTTTTACGTTTTCTTCTGTAGTAGCCGTTTTCGGTGCACCTGGGCGTGGCTCATCAAAAACCGACGTGCGACCACGAGCAAACTCGTTGAACCAATTTTTGACGGTCGCCATCGAAGGAGAAGAGTCACCGTACACAGCATCCAGGCGCTCTTTGATTTCGCTGCGCGTTTTCCCTATCAAAAACAAGAATCTAATCACCGAACGATATTGTTCTTTTTCCATTTTTGCAAAACCGACCGACACGCTCGCTTCCAAAGGCTGTCGAAACAAAACAAATGAAGGGAAAAGACTAAAAACTACTTGATAGACTTCAAAAAGTATTTACTGCACGATAGTAAAACTCTTTTGTAACAACAACGCCATGGGGCGATGAGGCTAAGTAATTATTGAAGGCCCCTCGTATATTGGAATAAGATAGCACATACTTTATATAAATTTAATTGATGCAATACTATCATATCTGCTACAAAAAAAATAGTTGAAAACTAAAAAAATCGAAATCAGGTTTTTTTACTGATATAAAAGCAATGAGTCGTTACCAGTGAATAGTTGTGACGGCGTGTGTCGGTAAAATATTCCACCTCTTTTCTTTTTGTTTTATTGGAAAATGTTAGCTTACATTAAGTTTAGCTGGTGCTCAGCAGAATACCCACCATTGTCAACAAATATTAATCACTCGGATGTGATGACTCAATAAACACCAGACGCTTCCCGTTCCTGATGAAGCTTTTAGAGATTCGGGGCCAATATTTGAACAAACAGCGATAGGACAAATAAAAAGGGAATGTGAACTAACGAAGTGGTGTCACGCGACCGTTCCAATTAACTAATTGTCCTGCTTGAGATTCATCGCATGGTCACCAATTGAAATACACCTGTGTTTTATTTTCTTTAGAGGACACAAATACAAATAATTTGAAGCCAGTAAAACTGCAAATGACTTTAATATTAAATAACTTACTTCATATCTCAAAAACCACTAGACGGATATTAGCCAAATTTGTATTTTACCATTTCTGAACCATGGTCTATCTTACCGTTTCACCGTTTCTTCTCCTGACTGGCTAGGGTTGGAAACGGTGGTAGTGTACGGTAGATCGGATTAAAATTAATCTATCTTTAAAATTATGTGTAATAAATTATGAAACTTACTAAACATATAAATAAATAAAATGTGTAGTAAAAATATAAAAGTGCTGTGATTTAAATGTTGAAATGTATATAAATATTTTATTTCTGTAAATTTTATTAAATATTTGCAAACCATAATGTAGTAGAATATGTTGTATTCTTAAATATGTTTGTAACAATTTTTTTAACACACATATTCCGCAAATGAATAATTTTCATTTTCATTTACCAAAAAATAAACATGTTTGTATTTACACCCAAACATAGTTTTTTTTTTCACAAAGAATTTTGTCAATATTTCCCCTAAAATTACGTAATAAATCAAAATATGTTGTTTTTGCGGATAAATAATTTGAAACGGTGGCAACATTTCTACTTTATCACTAAATCCATCACAATACCGTCAACGCCTTACAACATTCAAATATTCATTCATTCACAAATCTTGATTTATGTTTTGATGTTTGTGCGAGGTTTTAACAGATTACGGTCTTTTAATGTCGTTAGATAAACCAGGATGATGGAATGATAGCCGTGGAGTATGGAGACTCGTTACATGAATAATTCGGTGCTGCTGCCATCAATCTTGTTGCTCGCTTGTCGCTTAAGGCCGGATAGGACTGTGCACAGTGTTGTTGCTGAGCAGAAACGATAACATAATATCTAAGTATCTTCACGCCCATATCCCCGAACGGCTAGGAAGAGACACAACCATGACATCTACGACTATCCGAAGACACTAAGTCCCACAATATGATAGGTATTCCATACCTGTCCCCGAAAAGGTAGGCAGAGGCACAACCATTTTGTGCTAGATTTTAACAGATTACTGTCTTCTAATGTCGTTAGATAAACCAGGATGACGGAATGATAGCCGTGGAGTATGGAGACTCGTTACATGAATTATTCGGTGCTGCTGCCATCAATCTTGTTGCTCGCTTGTCGCTTACGGCTTGATAGGACTGTGTACAGTGTTGTTGCAGAACAGAAACGATGATATTATATCTAAGATTAGCGGCCCGCCCCGGCTTCGCACTGGTATAAAATATACATATAAACCTTCCTCTTCAATCACTTTATATATCAAAAAACCGCATCAAAATCTGTTGCGCAGTTTTAAAGATACAAGCATACAAAAGGACATAGGGATAGAGGAATCGACTTTTTTTTATACGATGTAGTGATGTATATAGATAACATAAAATACAATATATACAATGACAACATTGTGTGTCGAAAATTATTCGTCGCCAGAATTATTTTCAGGAAGGTGAATCTCCATCTATACATACTCGTACTATAAACCAATATAAAACATCGAAATGTACATGTATTACAACATACGTATTTACATACGAACACAAACATACATACATACATACTCTCGAAAAGGTTTCCCGCAAATTCAGTTAGGTAATTTTTTTTATCTACTTTCTTTCCGACAGGGGGGTGTAGTTGCACCCCCTTGCAACCTGCTGCCAACGCCCATGGTCGAGGGGTTATCGTACATACCTAACGCCACCGACCAATCGTTAGGATTGACTCTTGAGTTAGCGACACAAGAGCGAGTGTTTCTGTTTAAACTTGTGACCTGTTGATGTGGATTGAATGTGGATGATGAAGTGACTTCTGAATAAATTTATAAATAAAATTGTGATTAAGGGTTATTTGCACTTTCCTAGGATAGCTATTTCACTCTAAGCTAGCTTCTAATTTGGGTTAAATTACTTTGTATTTGACAGAACAACTCCTTCTAAAAACTCCGAATCGTACAAGCGGTGTGAATAAAAATCCATAATGGACGTTGGAGACGGTTGTAAATATTGCTTTATTTTAAGCTTTATTGTAATTTTCTTTAATAACACAACAATAACCTTATCTCATTATGATGTTTCTTTAAATACGTTCTAGAGAGTTGTAAACATGTGTCACAATAAAAGTAACCGTGGCGGAAACTTTGCTCTCATCTTCCGATAATTATTAAATTTGGATTAAGTCTGTGGTCCAATTGTCTGCAAAGCAATGTCGTAAAAATTACTCTCAATCAGTATTTGCAACCCTCTAGAACGTAATTGTTAAATTTTAGCGTAATGTAATACTAGATGTGATACAAAATGAAGTGACACTCGATCTTAGTGTGTTTTTTTTAAACAAACAAACATACACCCAAACAATTTTCAACTTGATTGAAAGCTATCAAAACAGTATTATAACTTTTAGTGGAATACTAGGCTAATGTTAGATTTCTATTAGGTATTCGTTGATAGATTCTGCAATATGCCGGCCATTATAACATGTATCATTATAATTAGTCACGCCGCACTCTATCGCTATTAAACTCTAATAATTTTATGGTTGTGCGGCACTACCATTCATTAATGTGATAAAATTAATATTAAATGTTTAACGGTAATTCATGGTTTCCTAATAGAAAATCTTCCTTACATTAAAACGTGAACTGTGTGTTATAGAGTCAACTACATAAATATTTGCATTAGTTTATTAAAAATCCAGAATTTATTTTTTGTTTATAATCCTAAAATAACTGCCTTCTGTTAAATCCTTACATAAGAATGTACCAATATAGCAATGAATCATTTTTTTTACAAATTTGTCTATCTTTCCATCTGTTGGTCCGCTTGGTGTTCCGGCTAATCTCTGCAACCTGGACCGATGTTGACTGGACTTTCACTAGTTGGTAGCTGAAATATAAGGAGTAACTTACGCTAATTTAATTGCGTAAAATAAAATAAGCGACTGAAGTTGCAGGCGAAGCTAGTTGTTACATAAAGTTAAAATTCTCAATAACTTATAATGTATCTGTCACGTAGCTAAGAATCATTTGATTACGTCAGCTTTTAAAAACGTACATGCGTTTACATACGCACATATACACGCACACACATCACCCACATCGCCCACATCACCCACATCACCCACATCACCCACATCACCCACCCCTATTTCCTTTGAGGGTTAAAAACAAACAAGCCGATGTTTGATGCTGATTTCAATATGACGATGAATCTAATACTTACAACTACAATCTATGCAGCTACGACTTCTTCTTAGTCTTGCAGTCTATCTTGACATATGTCCAACGTTAAACAAAACAAAATAAATAGTCCGACAATAAACAAAAATGTCTTTTTTGTTTAGTGTCACAAACAGAAAGAGTTTTGTCCTCCAAATAACAAATATCTTTACAAAAAAAGCGTCAGCTTGAAGTATTTCAATAAAGCTTAGCTTAAGCCGTCTGTACACGAGCATCAATAAAATGTCTGTCAAAGTGTATATGTACTGTATAAAAAAATTATCAATGTTGATAGCTATTTACTCAGATCAAAAGGCGCAAACCTGTCACTAAGGCTTTGCTATTTTCAACTATTCTTTGTTGTGTTTTGCTCAATAATTCGTAATCTGGAAATAAAACGATTATGTTTTTTTATATCATAGGAAAGACAGTTATCGCTTCTGCAGTATTGTGGTTCGGCGTCAGACTTGAGCTGGAGGTTCGATTCCAGGTTTGAGCAACAAAAAAGAGAATACGTATTTGCAATGTTGTTATAAAAATAACGTTGCCCGGGATTAGATATGTGCCCGGTTGCTGATAGGCTTGCCACATATCATATTAAGTTATTTAGTTTTCTTCGGCTAGTCCTGGATGCCCTGATCATGCCTTCGCCTACCTCTTCGGGGACACGGACGTTAATATACTTTATGGCTACACTGATGCTTACAGACAATCATCGCCAATAAAAAGCTCAGTTGTTCATGGCGCATCCCCCATCTCATGGCTAGAATCTTAGTCCACGTGTCTCTACCGTCTTCTCTACCCTGTACCCTCTACCCCTTCCTACAGCAAAACGTGATTATAGCGAGCACTAACGTAATACCGTTAGCAATAGGAAAGGCGGTGATTTTCGTGCTAGTTGCTGCAATTTTGTTACACACTCCTTAGGTTTTGTTAAGTTTTGTTGTGGGTTTGGATATGAGCAACTGGCGTCAGGCTTGCCACTGTAGTGTCTTCGGCTTATCGTGGGTGCCTCCGTTGTGCCTCTGCCTACGTCTTTGGGAATATGGGCTTGAAGATCTCTTAAGTTAGCATTTTATACTTTCAACGACAGTAACAGAGACAAAACTCGTTTGTCGTTTAATCCTGCGAAATTAGTTTGTACGTGACATTTCTACAGACTTTTAATCTAAACGGAAAACGTTAATTAAAAACGTCACGAGTTGACATGTCCAAACTAATCTGACATGACTAAAATTTATCTCTTTTGTTTTTGTTTCATTCGAAACAACATACACTTAAAATAAGTTCAATTGGTGAAATGCCACAGTATAAAATAGCTGAAAACTAAAATAGTTTTCGATTACCCTTATAAAATCAATGAATCGTTTCCAGTTGTCGGCAGTGAGTGGTTGTGACGGCGTATGTCGGTGTTTGTCGGCGTGTGTCGGCCGTCTCTGAACAGATGGTTTTTGAATAATGCAACGAGAGTGGGACACGCTCGTCAATCTTGTCGAGAGGTGTCGCGCCAAATCGAGCTTTTTATTTTACTTCTGGTTTCATATTCAATTTGGTTTTGTTGGAAAAACATTAGATAAAAGGATTTGAAATGACTGCTTATCGCCTCTGTGGTGTAGCGGTTAGGTGCTGTACTTGACTCCACAAGGTTCAAACCCTGAGTCGAAAACAAAAAGAAAATATGTTCAATTTTCTAACAAATGATTGTGAATGAAATTTTCAATTTTATCAGAGTTTGAATTTGTGTCTGTTGGCGATAACCTGTCAACCTATCACATTAATAGACTTAGTGTCTTCGAGTAGTCGTGGGTGCCATGGTTGTGCCTCTGCCTACTTCTTTGGGGATACGCAATCACTCTGGGCTATGTTATTTCGATCTGCTTTTTTGTTACTTTCTATTATTAACAAACTGCCTTTTGCCAACAAAAGATAAAGTATTCCGACCAATTTCAACAACCTATGTATACAGTAAACACGCGGATCTCCAAGTGGTAAGAAACAGCCGTAGTGTAAAGAAACAAAAGATGTTATAGATGCTTTCCTGTAGTCAGGTCTATTATGCGAGCCTACCCTCTGCCCTAACCTCCAAACTGGAACATATCATTGTCATAAATAAATGTTATAGGTGCGACGCTGTCCTATAGCTGGGTGTTTGGTTTATTTAACAAGTCTACCATCTACCCTAACCTCCAAACCGGAACATGACATTGTCATCAATATGACATGTAAGGCCCCTCCCTCCCTAGGCAAGTTACTGCGAGGCCCTCTACCATTAGTGGCCTTTGTTAGTTATGATACATTTAACCTATGATCGTCTCTTGATAGCTACCTGGAAGGGAATCAGGTGGTCTATTCTACACAGAAGACTAGAAGTCACCACTCGGTTATTTAGTTTAAAAAATATGTTACTTGAGTACATATCGATACATATGTCATAAAATATACAACCTAAAGACGTGCTCGACTTTCGTATATACGCCTTTGAAACAAAGGTAATCTTCGAGGAAACTTTGTTTTCATCTTCCCACTATTATTAAATTTGGATTCAATTTACGGTCTAGACATAATATTAATAACCAGTGCTCATTATAAGTATGACATATTTACATTCAGACTAATGTATGCAACTGCCTGGAAGCCCTATTAGACGACTACGCGTTTTACTGTTCATAATTTAAAGAAATATTTTACATATACAATCAGCTATTACTGTTGCCACTGTGGTCTAGCGGTCCGGCGTCAGACTTGACTTCTTAAAGTTCCTGATTCTAAAGCCTGGTCGGGCAACAAAACAAAAGAATAACGTTGCCCGGGATTGGATATGTGCGCGGTTGGCAATAGGCTTGCCACCTATCACATTGTGAAACTTAGTGTCTTCAGCTATTCATGGGTGGCCTAGTTGTGTCACTGCCTACCCTTTGAAGTGATATGGGCGTGAAGATACTTTATTACTGTATGTATTTCACAACCAATAGCCAATAATTACTCACCACGTATAACTTAATACAGGGTTGAACTAAGGTCGATAATACTTTCATTGTTGGTATAGACGAATCTTCCACGTGGAAATATATCTTGAAGTAAACCCACAGAAGGTTGGGCACTTGCCATCGTTATGGGCGGTGTGAAGATAAATCATTACATTTACTGCTCCCATGTTACTGGACGAAGTGGCCAGCAAAACTTTTATAGCCCTTAATGTTGAAATTACATTGCAAACTGCAACAAACTTTATCACTTTTGTCTAGAGCTTAGTTTTATATGATTTTGTAGAAATGGTCTCTTGCTCTCAGACTATAACTGGTAACGTGCTTGAAGCAAAAGTTTAAAATGTGAAGCTGAATGTTGAATAAAAAACTGATCATATTATTTGCATTGTAAGTTTTAAAAGCCACTGTTCAATGTTGTTTTGAAAGTAGACAGATTATTGTTATAAAATCAATCAACCTCACAGTCCAGCTATAAAGCAGCGAGGCACTTATAACACCTATGATGTCTATAGGCCATTTTAGGTTATGAAAAGGGTTATGAATGTGAAGGAAGCAAGACAGGTTTGTCAGGATCGTGAGGTCTGGCACTCGATACTCTCTGCCTACCCCGTAAGGGACTTGGCGTGAAGATATGTATGTATGTATGTAGGCCATTTTCTCTTACAATCAGGAGAGCTATGTACTAGTTCGCAGTCTTATCACACAAGAATATATGGGGCACATTAAAAGTTTTGCACTTCTAGCTAATCGGAACTATTTGAATTTCGAATGCTATATTTTTTAAACGTTGCAACTTCTTTAGTAATAAAAAAACAATTGGCGGGAAAAAAATTGTCAATTGTTTTTTATCACACATCAAAGTTTTACGTACGCTACGAAAATGGAATTAAGTCGAAAAGATTTTAGAACGATGATTTTTATGTTTTTAAAATTTGTCTTTCTCCGCAAGACTGTGCCGCTCGTCTTCAAAATGCTACGTACAGTATGAGAGGTTGTTTCATATTCTCTCTTTCTCGAACTGTTGCTTATATTGTGTGTTTTGACTTTTGAGTTTTGAAACTGTGTGTCTTTTCTCTGAAAGTGAAACATGTCCACAGTATAAAAAATATTATTTTCGATACAAGTGAATGATATATTTTTAAAAAAAAACAAGGACGTTCGGTGGACAAACTTCTATGATATTATATAATTTGTATACAAACCTTTCTTTTTTGAATCAATTTATCTATTAAAACACCTCATTCCAATACGTAGCGTAGTTTTAGAGATCTACGCATACATAAGGACAGACAAACTACTATGTTTTATACTATGTAGTGAAGATAATCCTATTAACATTATAAATGAGAAAATTTGTGTGTTTGTCCTGCACACAAAAACTGCTGAACCGATTTTCATGAAATTTGGTAGCCACATAGACGGAAACTTGGATTAATATATAGTTTTTATCCCGAAACAAT
>NJDC01001742.1:95453-112266 GCA_002245475.1 Calephelis virginiensis | reverse complement strand
TTCGGCGATAACATTCAGTAGTTTTTGTAGAGATGTCAATGAACAATGTCAACTAGATGTCAAGTACGTAGAAGAGAAATGTGACTCCAAATACGTTGATAACAAAGTTTCACTTTAAAAATTGTCTTAACTAAAAAGTTTTTCCAAACGCAGCCAAATTTCCATCTAAAACGTTGTTAAACAATTCCAGCCGGAGGACAAATATACAGGATGTTATGTGAATATCCAAGTTCCGTCACCCTTCGACAGTCGATCGATTAGACATCACCCTCCGCAAACCCACGGGAACAAACCGTATGGGTAAGGGTGCGTTGATTAGCGCTGATTTGACGGCTACGCATAAAGGAAATAATGGTCTATAAATGACCTGCGGCTCTATATACAACTTCGGCAAATGGAGCACACGGATTTGCCTGTTAAATACAAAGACGCTTAAGTGGATAGTTTAGCGCCACAAAAATATCACTCTACATTGCTTTTTGTTACCTTTTTTGTAACCTGTGTGATCTAGATGTCTGGTATTTGATTTGACTTCATGATGGAAAATAAAAAGGAACATTGCACGGGATTTGCTATGTGCTCGGTTGGCGACAGACTTGCTATCTTTCACACTGTTGGACTTAGTGTCTTCGGTTAGTCACGGGTGCCCTGGCTATACCTTTCTCTACGCCTTTGAAGATACGGGCTTAAAGAGATTTCTTTTAGATCAATCTATGTGTGCTTACTGCTTAAACATATATGCTTGCCGATTTTTAAAAAGAATTTATTACACAGTTTTAGAATAATTTCTTCAACATTACTCAAGATGTATGCATACTTAAAGCATATTAACACAATTTGTTTCATAATAACATACTTTACACAAATTAGAAACATAAGTCTTCTATTATTAAAACGGCCAAAGATGGAAATTCGTAAGACGGTATTTCTAGAACATTTTTACTAAAACGTCTTTAAATAATGAGTGAATAAGTACTCTCCAACTGAGCATACTCTCGCCTTCGACATCTTCACTCAGTCAAGTAAGTCAAAAAGAATTGAATTAAGCTTTAATAGGACATAACCGCCTACAGTCTTCAATCATGGCTTTAGTTCTACAGTCCAATCTTGATTAGAAACTTTGGACCTATCAAACTTGGCATAGTAGTTAGTCTCCCATCACCACCGTGAATTTTAATTTGTTGATAAACAATAAGGCGTATTTTGCAATATAATTAATGTAACATCGCATCAATTTTATCGTGAATTATAATTAATAGGTATGAGCCTGGTACATATGCCTAAACGACACAGACTAAATTTGGAGTAAAGTTAATATTATTGTTTGCATCACATTAGAATAGACAATAAAAACCGATTTGACCTGGGAGTGCTTTGCCCTATTTTTATTAATGAGACGGTTAAAGATTCTGAATCTTTACATATGTTTTTTTTGTAATTAACACTTGTACTTATCCACAATATATTTTATTTAACACTTGGTTGGATGTTACCAAACATATAAGTATTGAACGATAAATTAAAACAGTATTTTTTATCTTTAGTTTCAAAGCCCTGATGATGCTGTAAAAAGTGAAACCGGTTGGCTAGAAAGTAACAGAAAGTGTTAAATAAAGTATATTGTAGATAAGTACAAGTGTTAATTACAAAAAAAGTGTGAATACAATGAAATTCCACCAAGTGCAGGCGATAGCAAGTATAGATTATATTCTGAATATTTAATACATTTCATTTCTTTTCTTGAGTTTTTTTTCTAAAGACTAGTTAATTATAAACCCGATAGCACTGATATATAGACATGAAATGTTTATTTGGCAGGTAATGAAACCTGTAGTTTTTGAAAATTAAAAATATGATAACTATATTTAATGCAAAATTTTGTCAATAAAGATTGCGTAAGTATGCACCAGTGACTAGACTATCGACACACGTGTTGCTCAAAACAGCTTCCTATTGTCCCTCGAGCGAGTAACTTTGTTATAATTACTGTCGCCCCAATTAAGCTCCGATGTTACTTAAAATATGACAAAATACGATATTAACATTGTTATTTTTCAATTAGTACAATGAAAATGCTTCCCTATTAATATTATATATATCTGTATAAAAAGCACTTTCCCCTCCTTATCCCCGAAGGAGAAGGCAGAGGCACAACTGGACGAATACACTAAGTCCCACAATGTGATAGGTGACAACCGGACAGATAATATCCAATTCCGGACAACGTCATTTTTATTAGAAATTATATTATCCTTACCTATTCCTGCCGTCATAACGTCATGACGTGTTCCGGTTCGGAGGGTAAGGTAGCCGGTAAACTTACTTTTGTTCGAGGCCTAACATCCGGACCTCAGGTTGGCAACGCACCACTACCATCTTTGGTGTCTCTAGGCGGCTTGAATTTCTTACCATCAGGAAATCCGTCTGCTTGTTTGCCTTTCTATAACATAAAAAAAAATTAAAATGTTTTGTTGACCGACCTGCAAATCGAACCCAGGAATTGAAATGGGAATGGAATTTCGCCAATTCTTTCTTTGTTGTGTTATTATTAAGAGAAGGATCAGATGAAGAACAAAAACCTGGAAAATTACAAGGAAAATACTTAATCATCGGAAAGATAATAATTCATATCCCGTCACGTTATCATGGTATATGGGATCAATGGAGTCGTTTTACATTACAGGTTTTTTTTGCACAACCCTGATTTAATAGCATCTAAAAGTGAAATCGAATAGCTTAATAACGATATAACACGTGATGAAAAGTGTTATTTAAAAAAGATTAATAGAATTATTGATAGTGATTAAAATATAAACAACATCCTCGTTTACCCTAAGTAAGTTCAGGCATCCTGTGTAGAATAGACCATCTGCCTTCCTACTAAAGGTCAACTGGATTATTATCAATAAGAATACTGCTGAGAGTACCATGCAACAACTTGCTCTAGTAGGGCATCTTTCTTTTTCCTACTACCATCATGTAAGTGTCATAGTTTCAGCTCGAAGGATAGGATAGTCGTTTAAAAATTGTTGAGCTAATACCTTGGCCTTTAAACAGCTACCTATAACATCTATGGTGTCTATATTCATGGCTTCCTTTGACTATCAGAAGAGCCGTGTTCGCTATCTTATTATAAATGCCAAAGTTTGTATGTTTGTAACCGCTTAACCGATATCCATGAAATTTGGCACACACATAGAGGGTAACTTGAGGTAATTTTTATACCAAAAACGTTACTGTGGGTCAATTAACCCAGCAGGCAACAGCGAGTAAAAAATAAAGTTCTAATCACAGCAAAGAGTTTTATCACAAGTAAGATTCCATATTAATGCAACAATAAATTTACGTTATAAACAATAAACGTTAATGGCGGATGGAAACTGAACGAGCTCTAAAACCGGCAAATCGTATAGAAATACTCTGAACGTATATGATTTTCTATTACATATAAAGAAGTATCGGAAAACAATTTGGGTCCAGTCGGATCCTCTACAAAAACTCCCGACTAAGAGTAAAATAAAGAAAAGTTTTTACTGCCCTCCCAATAGCTCTTGTCCTCTGTTATGTACGTAATCGCAGTTATATTTCATTTTCGTCCCAGCTGTGAAATATTTCTTAATATTTTGGGGAAAGATTTAGTGGTTTACGTTTACTCTTTTACGGTGTCGATGTTACAAATAATTATATCGAGGATTTTTTATGTTTTCAATGCTATTCACGAAATTGCTATTATACTGTATTTTGACAACCCATCATTTTCTGGTGGAATATATTAATATCACTTTACAAACTACACAAATTGAACCTAATTCCAAATATTTAAATAGACCATCTGCCTTCCTGCCAGGCAGCTCGTACAAGATCAGCATAAGCTTATCGTCACTAAGACCGTGACATCCTACTAAATGGTAGAGTTTCGCGTTGACTCGCCTAATTGGTACCACCGCCTTACCTATTCCTGCCACTATACGTCCAATGCTTGCCGTTGATGTGTTCCAGTTCGGAGGGTAGGTAACCGGTAAACTTACTTTTGCTCTAAGCTTAACATCCCGGCCTCAGGTTGGCAACGCACCATTTTCAATTTGGTGTCTCTAGGTGGCGTGAATTTCTTACCATCAGGAAATCTATCTGCTTGTTTGCCTACCATTATCATAAAAAAATATATACATATAAATCTTCAAATTTTATGCTTGTGTCAACTATGATAATTAAACAATTATATTCATTCATAGAAATGCATGTCAAGTGCAAATCATTTTAATGTACTCAGACCAAACTCAGAACTGTAAACATCTAGGTATTTATTACACGAATGTCTGCCTCCGTCAGGAATCAAACTCAAATCTCGCGGTTATTCGGTGACATTACGCATGTGCGCTAACCCCTCGACCGACTATGTGGTAACTAAGTACACTAGTTGAATAATCCAGCATACTAAAATGCTGGATTATTCAACTAGTGTACTTTATCAGAATAGATGATAGTTTAGCAATGACTCTCTTAAAATTGATACAACCTACCTATTATAAGTATCTTCACACCCATATTCCTGAAGAGTTGGACAGGGACATAACCAAGGCACCCACGACTAGCCGTATATACTAAGTCCCACAATGTGAACCCACAATATCGCCAACCGGGCACATATCAAATCCCAAGCAATTTTTTTATTAGGAAAACCACATTTTTTTTTGTTGTTGCCTGACTTGAATTGAACCTGGGACCTCATGAAGTTAAGTCCAATACCTGGACCGCTAGACCAAAGAGGCGATACCTGCCTATTTTAAGCTCCACAAAATCAATGCTTGCTATTTTTAAAGGGGTTTTAAAGGGTAGATTAAAAGCAAGTTTACGAATGAGGTTTTGGATATCGGCATAAGTTTGGTAACTCTTTACTAATATCTTTGTTTTTTAAAGATAATGTTAATTTCTTACTATCAAAATCCGACTGCTTGTTATTCCCATTCGAATTGTTGCAATATCCTTAATGAAAAAAATGCAATATTAATAAGGTGTCCACAAAAATGACATTTTAATAGCATATCTCATAATATTAATTGTAAATAACACTACAATTAAAAATGTTTAACAAACCCCCAACAAAACCTACAAGTATAGGTATATAGGTAAGAACTATCTCGATCATTTCAGCTACTCTGCATTGAAATCGATCCATCCTTCCGAAGTTATGATGGCACTGACATACTCACACACAAGCACAGACACGTACAACTTGTAACGCTCCTTTTTCCGTCAAAAGTTTTTCCTCCTCTACAACGCCGTTGTTCCTCTGCCTACTTCTTCGGTGGTGAGAAATGAAGATACTTTTTTTAAGGTTAGTCATTTTCACGAGTAATGTGATTATAGACTTGTACAATGGGCCTAATACCCCGAGCTACAGTATAGCGACTGGACGTCCTATAGAAGTGACAAGTTAAACTAATACAGAGGTCACGTCCTATCGGATCCTCCGTATCCAATAACCGCGGCAAACGCGAGCCTCCTTTCCAACCCAAGCAACACTAACTCACAGAACACTACACTGCACGCCGAGACCGGCGACGAAGACCTCTCTTGCGCCCGGCGCCTAACGCCGAGCTACGAGCCGCCAGTATTTCTTCATCAAGTCCACCTAGTAACCAGAACGCAGCACCAAGTCGAGGTACGGTCTCCCGGAAGACAGCCCTAGTTGCTGGCGTTGTAGGGAACAGTCCAATCCATCTATATAATAATATCTCGGGCTGAGCATTCTGCTCGGCCCTCTAAAGCTGGTGAAATTGTAAAAACTGCGAGGTTGGCAACATATTAGTCATTCAGGAAAAAATACTTATTTAGACAAACTGGCGCCGTAACGCTTTACTTAACGAAGAGTTACCTCCCATAACAAGTTATTACTTAAAAAAAAACTGTTAGTGGTTATGATCTCTTTTGTAAGGAAATTAATGAATGAAAACCACCTGACCGCCGTCCAACGGTGAAAGATTTGAAATACCCAAGAATAAACCGACAATGATCAATAGCGTGTTAAAATGAGCTTATTGTTGTGTCAATCCAATATGAACAGGTAATTAGAGAGAGGCTATCGATGAAATTGTCAGTGCATTTATTCAGATGGAATATCGATATTGTAACGGTTCTTTTCATACAACACTAAATAAAATAAATCTTTACAATTTTTCAAAATAAACAGATGTTGGTCCGGGCTCCTTTGCAGAATAGACCATGTGACAGTATAAATATTCGGTATATAGGTCTGTCTGTCTGTTTGTGCCGGCTAATATGTGTAACGAATGGTCTGGTGTGGGCGGGATTTTCATTGGCAGTTTTTGTATCAAGGAGTAAGTTATAACTAGTTCCTTTAATCAACAAAACGTAATCCAAATTTTTAACTATTCGTAGTCCGTCCAAAAGTGACGAAGCGTTAATCACAATTTAATAAAAAAAAATTTGAGTTAACTACCAAAAACGTGTAACCGTAGTTAGTTATTTTTTATTGGTACAAACAACTACCATCGTAATTAAAATTACTCGTTTCTTGAATATAGGAACTGGGAATTAGTCGACTTTTTTTACACTTTCATTTTTTTGAAATGGCTAATATGTTGCTAACCGCAAGGTTTTTACAACTTCAGCGGACTATAATTACACTTTCTGTTAAATTCCATACGGCCAAAGTCGGGGGCACACGTAGTAAGAAAATATAACAGAACTTATAAAACCTTCCTGAATATCCTTTAATCAGCAGGAAAACATTTTAGCTTAAATACATAAACTTAATAACTAGTTCGAAAGATGTTACAAGTTGCAGGACAAGTTCCAGACTCCAACTATCGGCTTGTGAAATTTTGGTCACACTTGTACAACTCCCGGGGGACATGTTGGAGCGGAATATACGTAATACACTTCCAGAATTTGAACTTATTTGAGGGCACTTGTTTGAGGTATACTGGAAATACTAAAATATGGAATGAATGCTTTCGTTGTGTTAATGGGTTTTATTTTACATCAGTGCCGGATTTAAATGATTAGGCCCATTAGCAGACATGAGGTGGGGGCCCTTAAATCATTTGTACTGTTGAAATGTATTATTAAGGTCAAATTAAGGAAAAGAGTATTAAATAAATTGGTTAACATTAAGTTTATTTAAAATGAAATCAGAGCACAAGCAATTTTTTTAACACTTCCCAATCAAAGACAAATGATTAAGCACAGTGAAACTGCAACAACTGCAACTATCAACTGGTACTAATTAGTATTTTGAGTCAAAAATAAGTATTTATTCTATTTCTGACATTACACAGTATTTTTTTTCTTCTACTTACTTAGCTTTCATCAATTTTATTTTGCTTTTTTGTGGTGTAATGGTGGCTTCTACTTAGCTTTCATCGGTTTTATTTAGTTTTTGTAGTGTGATGGGACGCCACCACCGCGGGGCCTTTTGGTAGCGGCCCGTAAACAATTTGTTTGTGTTGCCTGTGCTTAATTCTGTCTCTGTTTGACATGATTTTCTGAATCTTTTGAGTTACTCTCTTGAGCCTTTATAGCAATTTTCAATTCGAAGGCCAACAGTATTGGCCACAGATTACAACATGTATGGTTAAACTGCAGGCCACAGTTGTCTCTTACTATCAGAAGAGCTATGCGCTTGGTTACTTTCTTATTATACGTTTTATAACTTATAACCGACTAGGCAAACGTTATATCTCTTGACATTAACAGCTACTAATGGTTTGTAAGAATTAAAGAATTGTTTTTTCGCATTTGCTCTGTAAATTTTCTGATTTTTTTCCTGAGAAACGTTCTCAGGTAAATTTTCTGCTTTTTTTCCTGAGAAACGTTCTCATAAAAAAATTAGCAAATTGCTGACAATAACTAAAACACCAAAATCTCCCGTTTCACGTGATGTAATGACCACGCGAAAAAGGAATTCATTTACATATATATTTATGGATTAATTTTAATTGTTTGCTTACTATAAGTTGCATTGTGGGACTTCTTGTCTTCTTGTCTTCGGCTAGTCATGGGTGCCCTGGTTGTGCCTATCTTTTCGGGGCTATGGGCGTTAAGATAATTTTACAATCACTAATAGAAGAAAGTTAATATTGATCTACATATTTAATGAAATAATCTCGTATATAAATAATTCCATTCGTTTGAAATTAGTTTAATTGACACGAAGTTTAAAACACTTTCAAGACTTATTGAAAAGAACCGCCATCGTTACTTTTGGTTTCCGAACGTAAAAAATATCCGTCATTGCAATAAAGCTTACGTCTGCGTTTTCCAACCAGTTAATTCGGCGCAGGTGAGATGAAATAAAAACCAAAACGCCGCCTTGCAAATGAGCTTCAGTTTAACAACCGCGTAGAGACTGTAAAAACTGGACCAGTCTTCGCCACCATTGTGTTTCCTTTAACCTGGTAAAATTCTGGAGTTTCATTTTATAGAGCGCGCCAGTTATGTTTAAAGTTTAAATGAAAAATTATGAATGTATACTAATATTATAAAGAGGAAAATTTTAATTTTTTGTTTGTTTGAAATTAATAGGCTCCGAAACTACTGGACCCATTTCAAAAATTCTTTCAGCGTTAGATTGATTATTTCCCTGAATGACGTAGACTTTGTTTCATCAAAATCGGTGCAGTAGAAGCTAAGTTACGCAGGCGAAACTGCGTGAAACTGCTAGTTGAAAATAATTTTAGCAAAAATGAAGGATTGAGCTTTAATTATTGCTTAACAGTTCCCAAATAGTATTTGATTTTGAAAAGTTTAACAACAAGAAGTGAGTTTTTGAAACTAATTATGAAACATACAATTGGTTAAATTAGATTTATATGGTAATTGATTATTAATGGAACTAAATAATTGAATTTAATGACCAATTATTTTTGTGGTTTATTAACGTGTAGTCAGATTTATTTAATTTATTTTTTGATATATAAAATATGCTTTA
The DNA here is from genome assembly GCA_002245475.1 of Calephelis virginiensis. Classification (NCBI taxonomy): domain Eukaryota; kingdom Metazoa; phylum Arthropoda; class Insecta; order Lepidoptera; family Riodinidae; genus Calephelis; species Calephelis virginiensis. The sequence continues at coordinate 103,313 of NJDC01001742.1, read as the reverse complement.
CAAATTATTCTGTCTTTTTTCTAAGTCCGGAGTTTTGTACTTCGGAAATTACAGATTTTACAAATAACTTGAAAATCGGAATATATAGGTCATTGTGCATATAGATATGTATCTGCACACAAGACCCCTTGCAAGGGTTGGCTGAGGGTATCGAATGCTTACTGCTAAGCGAAGAAAGTTCACCGAGTCGGCTATATAAATAAAAAATGAATGGATTCCTTTACTAAATATTATTTTTTGTGTTATTAAAATTATACTATTTCAAAACTTCCGAGAAGCTCAATGAGTTACTTACGGCTTATGGTATACCTGGCTCTATGAAAATATATTATCTGAGGTCACAAATTATTATTCACATGAAAAATTCATAAGTGTCGCCCCGAGTTATGAAGTTTTACGACTCCAGCGATTGTCCAAAACAAAAATGTTGACCTCTGGCCAACCGAGAGAATGTTCTGATGAATTACAGATGAATGTGCGACAGGAGACCGTTAAAGGTGTGTTTTCTTTTATCTTGCATGTCTCTGTGTCTGTGTTTTTAACGTTATTTACTGATGAAACTACCACCTTAGCTATTCCAGTCGCCATAGCGGTAGTACTTGCTATTGTTGTATCCTATGCTATACTATTTTTAACAAACGAGCACCAAAACAATTTTCTGTATTGCCTATGGGTAATGTAATTAATAAAATTTCATTTCCAACCAATCAGAACGCTTTGTATTCATTGTCAAAATATAAAGGCACGTTTTGATTGGTTGAAAAGAACTTGATTCTTGTTTTTTAAAATAAACAGACTATACTGGGTACGATGTCAGGCACGCAGGCAAACGTCACCTAAGATTCCAGTTGTCTTAGGATAGACCAGGATAGACACAATGAACGGTGACGAATGCGAACTTGGCGTTACTAACCTGGGCAGTGGGCGAGCAAGCTGCAGCCAGGAACTATATGTTCTAGTAATACTACTAATATGATAGCGAAAATTCATATATGTATGCTATTTCATTTTGAATACGTACATAAAAGAAATTAAAATAACTGCGACCTTAAACAAAAGTTAGGCATAGGAACCATTTCTCACTGTTGTGGTGGTGTTTTTTTTTTTGAATGACTAAATTGTTGCTAATCTCGTGATTTTTTGCAACTTCACCGAGCGTTTGTGGTGGTGATCGTGAGATTTGGCACTAGTATTATCTGTTAACCCCGTAAGATACCTGGCGTGAAGACATGTAAGTAATTAAAAAACCTAGATATAGGACAGCGACGCATGAATAAAATTTTACATACATACATATCTTCACGCCAAGTAACTTACGGGGTAGGCAGAGAGTATCGAGTGCCAGACCTAACGATCCTGACAATCCTATCCGGCTTCCTTCACATTTATTACCCTTTTCATACAAACACGCCGGTTTCGGAGTCTCTTGATACCACCCTCGGATAATGTACGAGTGATCTGACTTGGAATGTCAATCTTGGTCTCCCCGGGTACCTACATCCATCCGCATTCGCATTGTATATCTGCTTTGTCAATCTTTCATCTGTCATTCTTTACACGTGACCTAACCAGCGGAGCATGCCCTTTCGCTTTTTAGCACCAACACTTTCTTTCAATCCCACTTTTTCAATAAAATCTTAAGTGTTTATGGGCCATTGTCATCCCTTCTCTAATCTCTAAGCTGTCATGCGAGCCATGTGCGTGTGCGCTGCCTAATGCCATAAAAGAAAAGAAATAAACGATACAAATATCTTAATAACGCTTAACAACTAAAGTTTTATATAACACAATTATAACTACCGTAATATATGCTAATTTAGTAAAGTTTCCCTCGCTCTGGGTAATCTCCATTGTTCGCGATACTTAGCAGAATACATTAAAACGCTAATAATAACGCGATGCAAATGAAGTGGCTGAAAACGGAGACGGTGTTTTTTGAATTCAATGAAAATTGCCGCCTCCCTGAAGTTACCGTAGGGTATGAGCACACTCAGCTTTTGCGTGAGAAAAACACCAAGGAAGCAGACGTTAGAGATGTGGTTAGAAGGAAAATGTCGATAAAATTAAAAACCAAATCAGAATATTAATTGTTTTTATTTGAAAGATGAGACGTTATGATGATGCACAAGAAAAGGGAAGGAAGATTTTTCCAGCCCGATAAGGTATACTGCCTCGAAACTGATGTCCAAACTACAGACTTTTTAAGTTTAATATATGCTAAGGTTATAAAACAATTGAGTTTATTAGGGATGGTTGCAATATGTACATATATTATTTTTTATAAGTAACATATTTAAATAACTGATAAAGAGGTGATTTCATTTTGATTTTTATATATTTATTACAGATTTTACCGTCTTACAGAAATTTTGAAACGATTTTAAGAAAACCTGTTTCAGGTATGTGCCATCTTTTTCAAATAAATTGAAATAAAAGAGATGTAACACTTTAAATATGTCAGCTCAGTTCGAATATTTAAACGTTTTCCGAAAAAAATATTTAATAACTGTAGAATTGTCACATACAAACTAATCTGAACACAAAACATATTTCATTTCTTTCTATTGCTATCGTTGAAAGAATACTTACTACCTTAATAATAACTTGAACTAGTTTAGCTACCAGTTTGCACCAGTGTAGCATATCAGAAAAGGATCTTTTAAATTCAATTAAATTTGTTAAACTATACCACGAATAATATACATCATGTAGACAGTAAGTAACTTTGTTAGGCATCCATGCTATATTTTAATAGTTAATTTTGTCTTTCAATAATTAATGTTTAAACTGACAACTTTCAAAGATATTTGTCACATCAATTACAAATTTAAGTTTAGCTACGATATACTTAAGAGAATATGTTTTAGCTGAGCTGCTGATTCATAAGCTACTGTTTATTTACGCATTATTTATATAGGAAAAACATCGATAAGTCATTAGCACAACACTAGTAACAAACAACCGCTTACCGCCGACGATGGCTTCTAATTTAGCGTCGGCTTAGCCGCGACATGTTAACGCGTCCTGTAATTCAGTTTAAGCCGTGCCGCCGTTTTACTTCGTTTTGTAAATACACGTTTCCGGGGACACCACGCTTGCCAGAGCTTTAACATCTTTTACTTTTATACTAATTAATGCAGGTATATATTCCAGGAACATGAGGAATTCCGAAATAAATATGTATACAGGAATTATTTTTAATTTTATTGATAAATATCAACGTACTCAACCGTATAGTTTCAGATTCGTGGAGTTCGTTAAAATAAAATAAAATAATTACATTTTAATGCGTAAAAGCTCAGCGAACCAGCACGCGGCTTTTCTGATGGTAAGATAACTGGGCCTTATATCCACCATAGATGCTACAGATACGTAGCTGTCTTCAAGGGTTGCAAAGCTCATTGTGCAAATCTACTAGCTACTCTACACTCCAGGCCGGAACATGACAGTCATTGCGGAAGGAATAGGTAAGGCGGTGGATCCTTACCAGAGCCCTTACTATGAGTTTTCGGCTTTTTAAGTTTACTAAACCTACTCGTTACCGTCTCTGCAAGTTATATGTATGAAAACTTTAAGCAGTGCCTCTATTGGTTACTAAGAGAAACATATTTTTAGACCAAAAGTATTATAGATTTCGACACGTAACTTACAAAACGCAATTTATACCAACTCATGGTAAAGGCTCTGGGCAAATTGCTGCCCAGCACTCGACTAACAATGGACTAATCTCCTCTTATACGCTGCCGGGCAGAGAAGCAGATGGGCTATTCGGCAGGGAAATACATGGTCTAAAAAAAGCATCTTCACGCCCATATCCCCGAAGGGGTAGTCAGAGACACTTGACTGCATGAGGTCCCGGGCTCGAATTCCGGGTCGGGCAACAAAAATAAAATTGGGTTTTTCCAATTTTCTAATAAAAAAGTGACTCGGGATCGGATATGTGCCCGGTTAGCGATAGGCTTGCCACCTATTACATTGTGGGACTTAGTGTCTTCGGCTAGTCGTGGGTGCCCTGGTTGTGTCTCTGCCTACCTCTGCGGTGATATGGGCGTGAAGATACTTTTGAATAATATAGCACAATTAACACAGATACCGTTTTCCCTTCCCTACGGCTCCTAGGAATATTACAATTTATATTATTCTTATCTCTTGTCTTGTGCTGTTGTTTGTATTACATTTAAATTATAATTCAAAGCCTTCAGTTTGAAATTCAAAAACTCATTTTCCCCAATCAGAGAAATGTCAAGGCCTCAGGGCATCTCGTGTAGAGATCAAGTACATAAAGCCATGGAGTTATAGTGACACTTCCCATTGGAGGCCTGTCCTTCGGCGGTAGGTTGATTGATGTACATATATCCGCAGACCGCAGCCACCCTGAAAACCACTTCAAATTACAACACGCATTTCTCGTGTGATTTAAATGCTCTTAGGTTTATATACATTTTATAAATGGATGTTTGGAAGAATGTATGTGCAAAATAATTAAAAATTGTATACATACTAAAATCTAAATAATTTTTAATTTGATAGAAGGAGGTGTTCATACTTAAATCCAAATAACATTATTAAGTTTACAATTTTACGCCAAAAAATGCATACGTATTATGACGTGACAAAACAGGAAAAACAGTGCGCTGTGAATGAACTGGACTTACCGGAAGCAAAAAAAACCAAATATATCCAACCTCACACAACACACACCACTTAACTGTTTTTTTTAGCACTATCATTACACACACTACTAAAAACTCAATTTACGTTTTGCTTCGTAACCGAAGGAACATCAGGAGAATTCGGCATTTAGAATTTCGAAAGATCGAGCAGATGCTAGTTTGTGGAGTGCAGTTGGATTGCAAAATAAATAATTTCATTTGGATTTAAGTTTTTAATTTAAAGTTTAAAAAACAAAATTCAAACTAGGTATTTTGAAAATGCTTTTAAATTTGTTTATTTTATTACCACTTTTTTGATGCTTTTATAGAATTACATTTGGGTTCTTTATCACTATTTTCTTTACTTGAACGCAAAGACATTTTTTTACTTTTAAAACGTTTGTGTCTTTTATAGTTTATAAAACTATTACTTCTTATTACTGTACTTTAACTAAACGTATGTACGTTTGTCGGTTAAAAATCTTGCAAAATGAATCTAATCTGCTTTAAGATAACCAGTTGAGTTGAAATTTTACTTGCTTAAGTGAATTGGATGACAATGAAAAATTATTATGACACGGAGCTGACATAAAGATAGTACTGGAGGGTGACAATAGGATCTCCTACAATTTCGAACATTCGCCATTGTGTTTGGACTTATTTGATATGTCTTTAATAGTATTTCCCAAATTACTTGATGGGAATAGCCTATCAAATAAAAAGTTCGCAAAAAATGCTTTCAGCGAAGATTTTAGTTAGATCCTTATTTCTTTACAATACATTATTAGATATTTTACGAGCTCTCTTATTTTTAAGTTTGATTGAACATATCGATAAATAGTAAATAAAGAAGGATGGCCATACTCTACCTGATGACGAAATTATGACGTAACAGTATGATATGTATATGAAAAAAGTGTGTGTGTGTCAGCTACGACGCACGATTGGAGTTTACTCCTTACGAACGATAATTATGATATATATCGAATAGAAAAAAAGGGTAAATAAACGCTTCTGCTAAAATGAAAAGTGAAACAAACATATATCTGTAATTATTCGGATTATTTATATTACTTCAATAAAGCGTATTACATAAAGTATGTTACAAAACAAGTCGACTGCGTTTTAAATTATTCGACTAATGTCAATGTCATACGTAACTCGACCGTGGCGGAGCCGAATGACGACCCGCTCGGAGCGACTCGACTTTTGTTCGGGCGAGATCGTCAGTCCTGAAGGAGAGAAAAATACTGAAGGACTGAAGCGGTACGACTTACATATGTTTCTCTCTTTCTACGTTACGCCTCAACTTTTCGTGTTACACTTGATTTTACTGTTCATAAAATTTCCGTACCGGGCCTTATAACTCAAATCGTTTCTTATGGAGTAAACTTCAAAAATGTATTATTTTTTAAGGTCTTAAAAAACACAAGAAATATTTCTTTAAGTAGCCATAAAAAATCATTTGTTCTTATTTTTGTAGCTTTGTACTACTCATTTCGCATTTGCAATTACTTGGAAATCGAGAACTATAATTATTAACTATTCACGTTTTTCTAATTTTTATCTGTAATTCAGTTCAGTTCCATTATGTATTTATTAGACTTCTAGAGTTCGATGTCACAAAGGGTCGTCTGTCTAGTCGGTTTTATAATAATATCAACAAAAGTGCTGTTGGCATTACTATAAAAAGACGTGGTTATTTTTTATTTTCAAATATAATGGTAAATACTACAAAAACAAACTAATGTAAGTATCGCTTATTTATCTACATGGAAAAAAGTCAAGTCCCGCTCCTATAGAAATTTGGCCATTGTTCTTTAAAATCCATGTGAATATGCAATTTTGATATTAATTTTATTTATTTTCTTTCAGGTAAGTTGCAGATAATTCCAGACAATACTAAAAAATCCAGACAGTCATGTAAGTAGATTTTTTAAAAAGCAGTTTTTAAATGTGTCCAAAATTATTAATTAAATACCAGTTTTAACTTAAGATTACCTATCGTCTAAAGAAATATTTATTGTTTCTTACCGGAAAGAAAGCTAGAATGTTAATCGCCTAGTTAGTCGAACGGTTAGAAGCATACTCGCGTAGCTCCACCGACCAACCGCGAGGCTCGGGTTCAATTTTTGATGTGCAACATGATAAGAAATTTAGTGCGTGCGTTAAAAATAATCCATTTGTGTAAAGAACATCTAGATCTACATTTCTGGGTTTGGGTGTGTTTATAATGTATTCTGGTATTTATTTAATATGTACTTTGGTATATAGTATGTTGACTATTGCATTACACGAGTATATAATTTACTTTGAGATTAGATCAATTAATGTAATTTGTCCAAAGTTATTTATTTAATCTTCACGCCCATATCCCCGAAGAGGTAGGCAGAGGTACAACCAAGGCACCCACGACTAGCCGAAGACACTAAGACCCACAATGTGATAGGTGGCAAGTCTAACGCCAACCGGGCACACATTTCCAATCCCGACCAACATTTTTTTGGATTTTTCCAATTTTCTATTAAAAAATATAAAAATACTAGTGATAGCAAATAGTGAAGATACTATTTATTTAATTATCTAAATTGAAGATTTTATACATTGCAATTTTTGCTATTTTTAACATAAAAACCATATATAAATAACTCTACCTGCCATTAAGACCCGTCGCTTATTAGGTATATTCGTAATTTCAAACTTTGAAGCGAGATTCTGTCGTTAAGGCTTTGAAAACGCAAATTCGAACGCAGCGAATCCATAAATATCAATGCAGCTGCCTCACACGATCTGAAATTTTCTGTAGGAAATTTCTTGGTTTTGAAATTCCGCAAGCGGGCCAGAGCCTTTACTATGATTTGGTATAGATAACGTTCGGTAAGTTACGTGTCGAAATCTATGACACTTTTGATCTTAAAATGTGTTTCCCTTAGTTGCCAAGAGAGGCGCTGTTCAAAGTTTTCATACACACAATTTACAGAGACAGTAGCGAGTGTAGTAAACTTGACAAGCCGTCAACTCATGGTAAGGGCCCTGTAATGGCAATATTTTGTTTTCTTAAATGTCAATAACGAACACCATTTTACTTAGCGTTGGATTTCCAATTGAAGACAACTAATATGTTTAATTTATTTTTGCTTTTCCCCGTGTTGATCCGGGCTCCTTTGTAGAATAGACCATCTGCCTTCCTTGCCAGGCAGCTCGTAAA
>NJDC01001742.1:78879-95391 GCA_002245475.1 Calephelis virginiensis | reverse complement strand
CTAACATCCCGGCCTCAGGTTGGCAACGCACCATTACCACCTTTGGTGTCTCTAGGCGGCGTGAATTTCCTAACATCAGGAAATCCGTCTGCTTGTTTGCCTTCCAATATAACAAAAAAAAGTAATTATTTCGAAAGTATGCCCACCGCATACTAACAAGTTAAGTCAATTATATTACCAGTATTTGCTCTTGTAAGAAGTGATAATGTTGCAGTACTGGAATACATACTAAATACAAGGAGACAATAACAATCTGAGCTTGCAACTGGTCCACGCCAAGATAGCTATATCTGGACACCGTCGAGACAGTATAAAGTTGTAATCCTGCGTATATCTGTACATGCAGCTAAACCAAAATGTATTTTATGTTTATAGAATTTATATTCATCGTCGGCAGTTTGTGAAACTCTATTAGTCACATACTTAAAAACAATTATACTTTTCCACATTACACTTTGTTTTACACTTAAACTAACCAGTTTCCTTCTTAGAGCGTGTTTATATATGATACTAAACACTAATAAATTTATTTTAAGTGTTAAATAAAGTGTACAAAAACTTACGACCGTTCTCAGAGACATCATTGTCTTTTAATCACTCATTATGTCGATATTTTCAACACAAAAATGTGACTTAATGATAGATTAAATTTTAATTATCATTTCTGAGTGCGGCTGTTAGTCTCTAAATTCGAAAGACGAAAGAACAAGTACCTTCCTAATGACAATAAGAAGAAACAAAGTTATGGTTTCAGCTATGGTTTCTTTATGGCAAAAATTTCGTAGCGACGGTTCTAGATACTTCTTAAATGTTTGATTACTTATAATAATAACAAAAATAATAATATTTTTTGACCGCCTTGTTGGTCGAGTAGCTAGCGTACACGCCCAACTACATAGACCAATCGCGAGGCTCGGGTCGGGTAGAAGTGGAGCGAATTGCCCGAGTGTAAATTCACCGCTACCTATTCCTGTCGCCATAATGACTCGATCATGTTCCGGTCCGGAGGTAGGGTAGCCGGTAGGTAGACTTTTGCTATAGACCAAACATCTCTTATATCCCGCTCATAGGACCAGTAACATCTGTGGTGTATTTAGACTGCCATAGGATAGACAGGCACATTAAAAATATAAGTAAATAGCTTGGTCAATTCCATATTTGATCCGTTTTTAATTTTCACTTTAAGCCTCAGATTTACTGAACTGAATTGAAGAGGTTTACTAAACTAAAAAAAAAAGCATCTTCAAGCCCATATCCCCGAAGGGATAGGCAGAGGCACAACCAGTACACCCACGACTAGCTTAAGATACTAAGTCCCACAATGTGATAGGTAGCAAGCCTATCGCCAACCGGGTACATTTCTAATCCCGAGCGATTTTATTAGAAAATAGGAAAAACCCAATTTTTGTTGCCCCACCCGGGATTCAAACCCGGGACCTCATGCAGTCAAGTTCAACAACTGTACCACTAAACCTTAGAGGCGACTATATTAAGTATTTTCTGAACTAAGCTAATTTAATAAAGAAAAAAGTAAACTAGCTCTTGGTCTATGACGTGGGAAATAAGTCGTGGCTACTGGCAATACATCAACCGAGATGAACCTAAGAATAAGGATTTAATGAAAAAACTCTTATTGTTGTCTGCAGCGCCCTGGCCAGTTATTATTTATGAACACATTAATAGCCAATTATCTATAAGTGTTACCAGCTTCCATACATCACACGTTTTTATTGTGCCATACTTGGCAAGTGATTAGAGATCGCTATTTCATTAGAATTGCTGAGTGTTTTCTGTATTTTTCACACTTATATATATTTAAGTATCTACCAGGATAGAATAAGCAATATTTCTTGGTAATAAATTATGAGTCAAAGTAATGTTTTGTCAAATTCCAGTAAGTTTATTCAAATAAATATAAGTAAAAAATAATTTTCTCTGTTATTAACGCCTCTGTGGTCTAACGGTTCAGGTATTGCACTTGACTACATGAGGTCCTGAGTTCGAATCCCGGGTCGGGCAACTAAAAAGAAATTTTGTTTTTCCAATTTTCTAACCAAACAAACGTTGTCCAGGATTGGATATGTGCCCGGTTGGTCATAGGCTTGACACCTATCACATTGTGGGACTTAAGTGTCTTCGGCTAGTCGAGGGTGCCCTGGTTAGGACTCTGCCTACCTCTTCGGGGAAATAGGCATAAAGATACTTACAATTACTTGATAATGTCAGTGTAAATTAGTAAAAATATGTGATTTTACATAGAGCAGGATCTTCAGAATGCGACTTTTGAAATCACAATGAAGTTGAAATTGTATTTTTAATTTTACTTAAATTATTGTAGACTAAATTATATCTAATAACAAAATAAATTTACCTTCTCATTGGTCCGCAAACACGCTTATCTCCACTTATCATCTACGAGGCGCGGGTTTGAATCCAGGTTGAGGCTCATATTTGTCTTTATTTCTAGGTGTAACTGTTGAATAGATTCATACACAGTATTCATATATACATTTATATGGATTCATATATTTTGTTGACATATATAATACAAACACATTATTTCCTTACTTTAGGGTCCCATCAGTTTATGTTATATTTCCTATATTCATTTATAATTCAAAGTGGGAAGATTAAAAAACAAATCAAAATCGTCATGTTTAAAATTCGCCATCTCTGCGGTTATAAATTGGGTAATTTTCACTTATCTCATGTTTTGCTCGTAGTTCAATCAATTTCCCGAATGTTTTTTTAAAGGGTTAGATGGAACCGAATACATGATTTATTTGTACTAAATTATAATAATATATTTCTTATATTAATTTATAATTCAAAGTGGGATTAAAAAATAAACCAAAAATCGTCATGTTTAAATTTCGCCATCTCTTTGGTTATAAACTCGGTAATTTCCACCTATCTCATATTTCGCTCTTCAATCAAATTTTCGATTGATTTTTAAACAGCGGTCGATGTCCCCAAATGCATGATTTATTTGTATTAAATTATGTATCCCATGAATGGAATTCGACCGACAATTTGGAGAATAATGCGCTTCGTCACAACATCATACAATAGTCCTTTGAAAGCCGATTCATTGAATCAACCGTACTTCCTATACAGCGCACCTTCCTTTATGCAAGCTTTCAATAGGTCCTATTACACATGATACCATCTCCCGCGTCAGAACTAACACTCAGATGGAACACTCAGCTGCTGCGATAAGAACATTTGTAACACGCCCCTTATTTTTAGGGTTTCGTAGCCAAAGGGCGAAGAACAAAACCCTTATGGATCTGACATGTAAGCCCCGTGTATATTTCACAACTCTTTACTTCCAAACAATTAAGACTACATAGTAAAAACTTGGTAAGTGGGTGTATTCTGTGAACCGTTTCATGATTTTTCCATATATAAAATAAAAAACTAATTAACAGGAGACTTTTGCCATGTCGGATCTCAAACTAAATAATCCTAAAATTAAAAATTTTCGATCAACTGCAACAAAAAACCTATAAGTATGTAATGATCATGTCAGCTTAGTAAGTCCGTATCGAAATTCATCTATTCTTTCAAAAGTTATTATGCCACAGACAGACACACAAACATACGTGACATCCCCTCCCACACTCACATGTAAAAACGCACACATACATACAACACAAAGGCGTCAAAAATTACAATATTTATTCCGTATGGGGTCAAAAAAATATTAAATCAAACCACCAAAATAGGTGGTGTGTCTATTGATGGGTTTTTAATAATAACACTAAGCTTTATAAAACGAATTCTTATTCTCAATTGTTTCAAAAACAGAAGCGACAAAAATATGTCTTTTCTACTTAACTTTCAAAATAATAAAGTGAAAAATCTGAAAAAATATATGCTGTAGATATTACTGAATGTCTTCAACGAAAATTTATTTGAAAAGATATAGTCAGCAGATTTTGAGAAATAGCATATTTTCAAAAACTGCAAATATGTCATTTTTTTTATTTGTAAAAATACAACTGTTATGAAAAAGACATTTTTTGCTAGTAAAAAAGGCTTGGTGAAAATGGCATTTTAGAACATCCAATCGAATATGACATAACACTTGATACTCTCAACTACGGAACCTTTTAGAGGCGAATGCGACTCACACTTTGCCACGTTTTTTGAGTGTGAAATTATATACATCAACGCATTCAGTGGGACGTTTAAAAGCATTCCTGTTTCGTTCCACGTGTTGCAAGTTTTATTTAAACAGATGCGAGTCATGCAAATCCTTCTATTTAAAGAACTTTTGACGTTGTAGTCTAAGATCCGAAGTTAGGTCGACCTACACCGAACTGATAATAGGATGAAACCGGTTTTATAGCAAATTTAGTACATCAGAAAATACACTAATAATGGGTTTGCCAAAAACTTCCTGGACATTTTATTATATTTTAAAGTTTTATTTATTATTTTTTTGGTGCAAAGTTAAGTAGGTATAAGACGAGGTTGCAGAAATTGGGTTACCTGTTATTTGTCTGGATTGCCAGGTATAAACAGATAATTTTCGATGCTAGTTACTTTCACGTAATCGGATATTAAAAAAATATATCAACATGAATGTGCAGTTTTATTACAATATAAACTGGAAATATGAAAAACATTTTTTTAAATAATTAAAAATTTTCGGTCCAAGATTTGTATAGGCAACCCACTTTTAATATGATCGCCAATATACTTACTTGACTATAAAATATGTTTTATTCAATTATCAGCTCGGTGTAAGTCGATATATGTTCGGATCTTTTACTATAGCTGTTTGCTGTTTCATGAGGCGAAGTAAACGTGTGAATAATTAGATTTTTTTTTGTCTCCTGCTTCATAACCGATTGATAAAAATGGAATGAAATTAAATATATTTATTTGGGGAATGTGTGTGTTAAAAATTTGTTACTAGATTATAGAAAATGACTGTTTTATACTAAGTAGTGCTTTATCATTTATATCATTAGCATTTATTCCATTTTTTTGTTTAAAAATATATTAACAACGTATAATATCAACAGCAGTCCTTTTCTGCTCTTAAAACATTTTCTCTAGATAAATCGTACTTCAGGTGTCAATTCATTTAGGATTCGGTAGACCGTAGTCAGAGTGACAGACAGTTTGTCGCGGCGACAGGCACTGTCGTAGTATCTCGCGCTTGTCAATCTGTAGAGCTAATTTACGAGGAAGTGGGTGGCTGATGCCGACATGCGACACCGAGGTATTTTTAAACTATTGCCCTGATCTGCTGAAATGTTTTCACTTCTGTAAACGTTGACAGCTACACCACTTTCTTTTTTGCTGTGGCAAAGCGTCGAGTGATGCCATTAAAATACTTTTTTACGTTTTTGTGTTATTATTCTATGGATTTAGGTCTAATAAGCAAACAAAATATCTGATCCTTTACCATAAGTTATTATAGATTACTTTCTGTAGCTTACGTGTCAAAATCTATGACACTTTTGGTCTACAAATGTATTTCTCTTAGTTGCCAATAGAGGCGCTGTTCAAAGTTTTCATACATATGTAATTTACAGAGACGGTAGCGAACAACGTAAACTTTACAAGCCGTAAACTCGTGGTTAGAGCCCAGACCCCCTTACAGTACATAGTACTGCAAGTATTGAAAGGGCGTCAGACATTTTGTTTGCCTACTGTTAGTTACCATATTAGTGATAAATGTATCACACTGAGTAGGTACAAAAAAATCGTATATCTTAGGAGATACAAAAGACGTCTCTATTAGTGGGCACACCTAATAAAATAACTCATATAGGCCGCCTCTGTGGTCTAGCGGTTCAGTTGTTGGACTTGACTGCATGTTTTTTCCAATTTTCTAAAAAAAAATGTTGCTCGGGATAGGATATGTGCCCGGTTGGCGATAGGCTTGCCACCTATCACATTGTGGGACTTAGTATCTTCAGCTGTTCGTGGGTACCCTGGTTGTGCCTCTGCCTACCTCTTCGGGGATAAGGGCGTGAATATACTTCTACTTCTTCATATAGGCCATCAATTCGGCTAATATCTGTATTATAAGCGTAGAATACAAAACAGACACTAATTGTAACAACACCCATATCCCCGAAGAGGTTAGCAGAAGCACAACCAGAGTACCCACGACTACCCGAAGACTCTAAGTCTCACAATGTGTTAGATGGCAACAGATCCAATCCCGGGCAATGTTATTTTATCTAGAAAACTGAAAATATTCATTTCCTGCTTTTTTTTTGTTGCCCGACCTGGGGATCGAACCCGGGACTTTAAGAAGTCAAGTCCGACGCCATACCGCTAGACTATAGACGCGATTAATAACAACATTGTTCGAACATAGCAAGAACAAAATCAAACAGTAAATGTTAACCATTCACTTTTTTATTCTAATCACTATTCTGTTTGTCGTTATACTCGTAATCCTATTAATATTCTAAATGCGAAAGTTTGTCTGTTTGTTTGTTTGTTTGTTAGTCCTTCACGCGAATTTGGTACACACATAGAGGATAACTTGGGTACATAGTATAGTTTTTATCCCGAAACAATGTTCCTGTGGTACCATGCGGGCAACGCCGCTGTCAACAGCTAGTAGTTTATACATATAGGAATAAATTCAAATCAATGAACTGCCTTTATGATCTGGTATTGGATTTGATTTCTTGAGGTCCTGGAAATTGAATTCCGTTTTTGGGCAAATAAAAATATGTTTTTTTTTTAATTTATTTACAAATAATAAGATATCGTGTTCTTTGCAATATTCATACAATTTATTCACGCCCTTATCACAACGTGTAAGTCTTTATTATGTTTGTACCAGGATCGCAATAATTATATCCGGGTGGATGTAATTCAAATGGTATATGATTGAAAAATTGAGAAGAATACTCTCTCTGATACACATCATAAGACTAATCGTTCATAGTTTTATCAACAAATAAATAGGACACGACTTTCATCAATGACTCAAAAGTTTTTTTTTTTTTATTTGTTTATAATACATTCGACTTATCAATCCAGCTATTTTCAGCAGAAGACAGTATTAGCCATTTTACAAAAACCTTATTTCCCTTCCGCCTTAGAACATTAGCATATTTTGTCTTTTGAAGCTCTTGTTCGTAAAATGCTACTATAATAAAAGTATCTTCACGCCCATATTCCCGAAGAGGTAGGCAGAGGTACAACCAAGGCACCCACGACTAGCCGAAGACACTAAGTCCCACAATGTGATAGGTGGCAAGCCTATCGCCAACCGGGCACATTTCCAATCCCGACATATTTTTTTTAATTAGAAAATTGAAAAAATCCAATTTTCTTTATGTTGGCCGACCCAGGATTCGAACCCAGGACCTCATGCAGTCAAGTCCAACACCCGGACCGCAAGACCACAGAGGCGACTGCTACTACTAATACTACTAATGCTACTACAATAGGTTGACTTTTAAGCAAATCTTCAATCTAATATTATTTCCGAAGATTGGGTAAGTACCCGATGTCTTCTGCGTACCTCTTCGACGATACGGGCATAGAGGTACTTATCTATAAGGGTTATTCAAAATTATAATGAAGATCTTTTAATAACCAGGCAAGTGCTGGTGCTGGATAATCTAGGTCCAATTGAGAAGTTTTATAAATTCTGTTTAACTAAATGAATAGAATAAACCATCCGGCTTCCTGCCAAGCAGCTCTTAAAGGTCAAGCAAAGGTCACTAGTTCATTACCAACAAGACCACTGCTGGTAGAGTTCCGTGTAGCAACTTAGGTATTTGGGAAGGGGCCACAGCCTTACCTAATTCTGTAACATCCTGGTCCTGGTCCGGAGGGTAGGTTGATGAAGATGTCCAAAATTGGCCTAAAACCTCGCCCACAATACGCACACCTCTGTAAAATCTATGTTGTCTATTGTCCACGAGTCACGATTGGTCACTATCACGAGTGTCATGTGTTTGTTTTCTTATGCCATAAAAATCTAAACAGTTTTAAATACCTAAATAAAGTAATATTCTTATAGAAGAAGTTAAATGTGATAAAAGCGTTTGCTACTCTAACGATAGTGTCACATTTAAAGTCAGTAAATAGTCTCCTCCCTATTATGAGATAATATTTGCAATGTAAACGGTTCCCGAGGGATTGTTTGCTGAGATTAGAGCGTGGGACCGAATGCCCTACTTCACGGATATCGTTCAAAGGCTAGATACACTAAAATCATTTATCATATTTGGAAGATAACGTATAATATACAAGGATACATATAAAGTACCAGCCAAATTTTGAGAAACGGTTTCGAATCGATAACACTCTGGATAAATGAAAAAACTCAAAATCATAAAAAAAAAATATGCCACGCTAAATATAGGATCCATTGACAATGTAAACAAAGCATTAAAACTGGTTCCCACTAACCCCAGTCGCATTTACAGGCTGGTGACGTCATGATCCGTACTAGGTACGCCATAGCGTGACAACAAGTGATGCACTTTTGCGGACTGTTTTAAATGAATGTTTTCAAAAGAATATCACAAATTGGAATGTGTTCGGAACAAGGATCAAAGGAAAGTCATAGGCAAAGACCTACACAATATTTTTTGGGCTGTCGGTGGTTGTAATAGTATTCTAGCGGATTCAACATCGGATTTTGCTGGAATACTATACAAACTAGTCACAATAGGATTAAAAATTAGGGCTTGTGAATAGTGGATATGTGTTGGAGGACGTATTAGAGAAACATAGTCGCGCAGCGACAAAGCTCTTCAAAATAGAATTTAAAAAAAATTGGCAGGCCCTTTCAAAGTAACCCTGTATATTTCGGCAGTAAAACTTTGAAAAATAAACTTTAGTGTTGTCATCTAAGAACAAAAAAATGTAATTTCCTTAATTTCCCTGGGATTTAAAATCAGATCTAAATTTAGTGCATATCTATAAAAAAATCGGTTTACAGTTTACGAAGAAATCGAAAAATAAAGGATTTGACCATACAACCTTCTTTTTTCAAAGTCGGTATATCTTTTTTAAGCTAAAGGTGATGAACAGGGGTTCCACACGGATTGTACAGGCCTCTGTACAACAATGCATTTAAACATATCGCAGCGTCAGTAAATTCAATTTTATTCAACCCCCGAAGCCAAAAAAGGGTCTGTCTGTCTGTGGCATCATAACTCCCTAACGTATGCACTGATTTCAACTTAGTTTGTTTTTGTATTAAGAATGACTTATGTGTGAGTTCTTAAATAAGTTTGATGAAAATAGGTTGAGCCGTTTAAAAGTTATGGGGATGAAAGTGGGGAGATTAACCAAAAACAAACCAAATTTTTTACTTGATAAAGGTAAATTAAGTTCTTGTGTCGGGGGTTTTTTGAATTTTTAAGAAATTCAAATTAAATTTTATAATTTGAACATCGTTTAATTTAATAAAAGCACACCAAGGCCGAGCAAGCATCACATTGTCATTAGCAATTTGAACTCAATACAAATTTATATCAATCAAATTACTTGTTTCTAATACTTTAAAATCTAATGTGATATTAGATATGGTGTTACTACTGGTTTTGATATATGGCTTTTAAAGAAGTACGTAAGCTATATTAATCTACGTAAACTGCGAAGGAAACCCCCGACGCCACTCCCGAAGACTAATCATCATCGTCGTCCTAGCATTTGTCTTTTTTGTTGGTTGTTCCTTGCATTTAAATTTGAAAGTTGAAAGGCAGACTGTAGATATCAAGTGATAATAATAGATAAGTTGTCAATCTGAGCAAATTTTCCCCTCAGACTGAAACTATTATGCAACGGCCAGCACTGACGTTGTGGTAGGAACAGATATCAATCCGGGTAAAATGCTGCAACACTCTTAAAGGGGTAATAACATTTTTCCAGGTCCGGGTTTGTTGTAAAATAGACTATCTACCTTCCTGCTTGGCAGCTTGTAAAATGCAAGCGTAGGCTTACTGTCACTAACATCGTAACTTCTGACTAGGTGGTAGAGTTTCGCAGCAACTCGCCCGGATTGGTACCATCCCCACCAGTTCCATCCTCGATTCGGTTAGAAGGATAAACTCGCTTTTTCTCCAGACCTAACATCTCGGCCTCAGGTAGGCAACGCAACATCACCTTTACCTTTACAAAAATGAATAAATAATCATATCTAAGAGGGAAAACGGCATTTTCTGGATAAAAAAATGGAGTTAGTTGAGTGATTAAATCTCTATTATAGTTACGTCTGATAGATGAGGAATTATGAGACCCCCCTGGTAACATTAGATAGACAAACAAATGAGACAAAAGCGGATCGGGTGGCAGTCGTCGTAGCGTAAACTGTCAACACAACAATGGACACAGATACATGTTTCCACACTCGTGTACCCAGCCCACCGTATTTTAGAATATACTGTTTAGATGCTTAGTAAAGGGTAATGAGATTTTCTAATACAGTGACTTGGGCTGGATTTCACCGTTTAAACGCGATTAATGTAAAAACGCGTTTAGTCAGCTGTCGAGATCTATACTTATAAAATAACGTGTCCCGACTGGCTAATTCATCATCGGCGAGCAAAATCTGTTTGCGAGCGAGCAAAAGCAAAAAAAATCGGCGAGCAAAAAAAAGAGTTACAGCCATGGAATTTGGTTAGTAGGGTCGTTTTATTAAGTAGATAACCACTAAGGACGGAATTTCGGAAATTTTACCCCTAAGGCGATGAAATGGGGGTTGAAAGTTTGTATTGAAAACCGTATTTTTATGTTAGAAACATGAAATGTTATTTTTAGGCTATTTATTAAAAATGAGTAGATACGTATTTGGGCGTTTCTGGAAATTCTACCCCTAAAGGAGTGAAATAAGAATTAAAAGTTTGTATGAAAGTCCTTATTAATGGGCTATAATCAGTAAGTATATTTACTGCCACGTGAGCAAATCGCGGGTGGCTAGTAATGTATATTTTATTGCCAAAGACATTTTGGTTGTAGTAAATATTTTATTATTAAACTATTTTACGTGGTAAGTTGATTCTTATGGGACGGGGATAAGAATTTTCTCAATTTAAAAAAGTACTTGCAGTTCTTTTCTTTCTTTAGGTTTTGACCTTCACGTTAGTGTTTAGCCATTAGTCAAGTAGAAATTTGCATTAAATTTTTTATCCATTTCAATTCATTTTAATTAGTTATCAGTCATAAGTCGTCAGGAAGTCATGTAAGATTCTTGGGTAAAGCGGTGGCCAGTTTATTCAAGCTCATGTAATGAGATTTGGCAGCAACGAGGAAATACACGATATGCTAATTTCTTCATGATTATTTCATTTGTGCACTTTCACTGAACAACATTGTACAAAATGCCACCAAAATTGACTAATTTCACTCAATATCAACACGAAATTCAATAATTATGAAAAACTTCGATCATCTTTTCTCTCGATGGCGCCAAAAGTCAGTACTTGCAGTTGCTTACGCACGGGAACACGATCGATTATTGAACTCGTTTACACTAAACTTGGTATTACTAAACAAGGTTTTAAATATGATCGGTGAAACCAGCCCTTAATGTTTAGGCCTGAACCACACTTAGGGTGCGGCTAAAATGGATTTCGCAACATCGCAGTGTTAAAGCGACTATGTACCGAAATGCGATAACGAAAAGTACATTTTTTTTTTTTCACAAAGATTTTGTTGATCGTTTAGGTATTTGTATTTACTTAGATAAAAGCGAAAGGTCATTCACTCTTTTTTTATGATATTGGAAGGCAAACAAACAGACGGATTTCCTGATGGTAAGAAATTCACGCCGCCTAGAGACACCAAACGTGCGTTGTCAACCAGAGGTCGGGATGTTAGGCCTAGAGCAAGAGTAAGTTTCCGGCTACGAACCGGAACACGTAATGACGTTATGGCGGCAGGAATAGGTAAGGCGGTGGTACCAATCTGGGTGAGTCGCTGCGAAACTCTACCACCTAGTTAGATATGTCGGTGTTAGTGATAGTAAGCTTATGCTCGCCTTTTACAAGCTGCCTGGAAGGCAGATGGTCTATTCTGCAAAGGAGCCCGGACCAACACGGGGAAAACTCAATTTCACTCACTCATTACGAGATCTCAAACTGAAAATGCTAAAAGTTTAATATTTAGCATGAACTAAGGTTTTTTAGAACGTAGGTGTTCACTAATACGAGATTTTGTTAAATTCGACCTCTAAAAGGTTGTTTCTGGGATTGATAGTTTTGTATGGAAAATAACCTTTCTTCTAGTATATCTCCATGCTCTGTGAGATCCCGAGTATGAACACCGTGACAGGTAACAAAAAGAAAATGCATTTCTTCAGTTTCCCAATAAACACGACATTGTACGTGGTTGGATACGCACCCGGTTGGCTTGACACTTATCACTTGTGGGACTCAAGTGTCTTTGGCTAGTCGCAGGTTGTTTTAAATCTATCTACCTCTTCAAAGATGGCACTTAAGATATTCTTTGATTTGGTTTTATGAAACTTCGTTACTAGAAGTTTGGTTTCTCAAATATTGCAAAGGGAATACTTTTAGGACATAGCTGCCTGAGACGGGATTATGCGAAAATTCGACCCTTCATTTGACCCCTAATTGTGTGATATTGGGGTTGATAATATTTATGAAATAGATGCAACCGCAACGAGCTTAAGCGAAAGAAACGTTTTCCTAACCCTATATGTTCAAACATTTATATTGATGGTAGGTACAACAAACAGAAAAATATCTGTGTTTATCAAAATTCAGTCCTTTTTTGCTTGTCTTGTGATAACTCGAAAACACCTTGATAAAGTCGATTACTTTCGATTTCGTTCTCGAAAAGTATTCGTAGAAGTTCATGACAGGTTTAAAAAATGAAAAAAAGGTACAACTGTGAGAAAATAAGGGAAAATAACATTTAATTTTGATGTGAAACATCTATAGGCACACGTAAAATAGATTTCTAGGTGATAGATAGGTGACGCATGCAGTGGCGACGCGTAGCCACGTTATATGATGGTATATATATGCAGTCTATGTGCAGTAGTGTGTACGGTGTGGCGACGCGTCGCCATGTGCAATCGACTGTGCGATTATCTCCTATCGTAATATTTATTTTATAATTATGACATAATTAGTTCCTATCACAATCTGTCATTTTTTGCATATTACTTTTACAAAATAATGTCGATGGTTCACATCTGCCAAGCGTCCCGTGACGGTTCGCATTTTTTCCATAAAAACTGTTCTTAGCTTTCAACATCGGGCGAAACGAAGTTCGCCGTGTCTTCTAGTATGTGACAGAAATTAACGATACGGATAAATGCAACATTAGTATAGTAATCTACTGAAACATTCACCCCATATTTATCTGAAATATCTAAATGATTGCACTTTGCTCATATTTTATAAAAATCATTTTCTAACCATAACGTCCCTAAAACAAATCGCCCCCAAAACTCCCTTCATATTAAATTTCATGAAAATCGTTGAGCAGTTTTAGAGATTCAGAAAACATAAATGTACAAGAATTGCTCATATAACAGTGCAACATCACAACACAGTGTTGTGACCACGCCTTAGTGTGGACGCAAACATTATGCCCTACCTTTCTAGATATTTAAATACGCTCAGTGAATAACATGAGTCACCTTTTGAAGGTTGCATTCCAACCTGACACTACTGCGGCTGTTTCTTAACGACTGGATCTTACCATCCTTCGGTTCCATCGGTTAGTTCTTTTCATAGAGTGTATTATCTAATATGTTACATCTTATTATGCTCTCAGAAGCAGAATCAGAATCAGAATCAGAAAAAATCTTTATTCACTTGAACCATACAAGTGGTATTTGTGCGCGTCGATATTTTTTTTAAACTACCACTGGATCGGAATCACGACGATACACTGAGAAGATCCGGCGAAAGAAACTCAGCGGGCTTGCCTTTTTTCAATAATAATAATTAAAATATAAACTAGATTAAAAATATAAATTACAATCTTACTTTAACTTAAATAAAAGGTACAACAAATCACATTACAAATTTTAGTGGCAGATTGAAAACTCTATCCCCAAGCATGTTCATCTTCCAAATACTCTGAGACCGTATAATAGCCTTTTTGACATAGTTTTACTTTTATACATTTTTTAAACTTATTTAAACGTTTAGATCTCTAATACCAATGGACAACTTATTGTAGAAACATACACATTGACCCAAAAAGGATTTACTAATTTTATGGAGACGAGTTTTGTATACGGCTAGATTATTTTTATTCCTCGTATTAATGTCGTGGACACCACATTTTTTTGTAAACATACATAGATTTTTTTAACATACATTGAATTCTCATAAATGTTTTGAGAACTGAAGGTTAAAATATTTATTTCTTTGAATTTTTCTCGGAGAGAATCCCTTACTTTAAGATTATAAATAGCTCTAATAGCTCTTTTCTGTAATACAAATATGGTAATTATATGTGCAGAATTTTAGAATTAAACTATGAAAATAGCTAAAATATACTATTCGGGCCGTTTCAACATCTGTTAATGTTCTTATTTTTTTACTGCAAATGCTGCTGAACTAAACCTATTTACCAGTTTCTCAATATGAGGGCCCCATTCTAATTTATTATCAATTGTGATACCTAAAAAGACAGAGGATTCAACCAGATCCAGTTTAGATCCATTTAGTTGTACATTGGAATCTACTATCCTAACATTGGGCATTGAAAATCTAATGCATTTCCTCTTATTACCATTTAAAAGAAGATTGTTAACTGTGACCCAATGTACAACTTTAGATATCGCATTGTTCACTTCGTCATACTTACCTAATTGCCTTTTAACTTTAAATATAAGTGAAGTGTCATCCGCAAACAAAACAATATCGTGGGTATCCCTTATGTAATAAGGTAAGTCATTTATATATACAAGAAACAGAAATGAACCAAGAATAGAGCCCTGTGGTACGTCAATCGTAACCGCAGAACCCGAAGAAGTTTTATCATTTTTTTTACCCTCTGAACTCTATTGTTCAGGTGTGAAATCATCTTCGATACCTTTTTCATTTTTCATGCCAAGCTTTGAATAATTTAAAAAACTTACAACTAGAAGCTAAAAAGTCGCGAGGCCTTGGTAGGTAAAGGTAAGTAAATTATAATATACCAGTTGTCTATTTGATTATATTCATATTCAAAAATACTTAAAATTGTCGAAAGCTCCGATGAATTTAATAGATGCTAACAAGTTCGATCTTGATTATTTTTCTAATTAAACTATCAGACATGCATATAAATATGTTGGTGTTAAGAATTTAATGTCACTTATACAAAAATATTGAAACAATGGCTTAAAATAAAATCTAAGGCTGGACTACGAGTATTGACCGCCTCGTTGGTCGAGTGGCTAGCGTACTCGCCTAACTGCATTGACGAACCGCGAGGCTTGGGTTCGATTCCTGACGGGAGCAGGCATTTGTGTGATGAACATTTAGATGTCTGCATTTCCGGGTCTGGGTGTTTATTAAATGTATTCTGGCATCTATTTAAGTATTTCCATGTAATAGTATCGTTGACTAACACCCATAACACAAGCATATAATTTGCTTACTTTGGGGTTAGATTCAATTTGTGTAACTTGTCCAGGGATATTTATTTATTTATTTATTTAAGCCTTTACATATGTATGTCAATTGTCGCCTTCTTTAGGGATTCTTTGATTCCTTTACTTGATATATTAATTTTAACTTTATGTTTAGTTTAGTGTCTATGCCGGTGCGGGTAACTACTAAAATGAAAAAAAAAACGACGGGTTGCACTCCAGAAGCGCCGACAGAAGTGAAAACTTGAATGTTAACGTATTTTGGAATAATTAGGGAATAATTTTGCACGAATTGCTTTAATTATCACTATGAAAGTACCATCATTTATGTGGTAGATTACAATATTCATTTATTGCGCTATCGTACACAAACATGACAACACGAACATTCGCTCAAGCACCCTGCGACGTCTTATGAATTTTCAATTAGGTCACGTGCCCTGATGCGAGTTTAGAAGTTTTTACCCATTCCAAAAAAAGTGTGCAACGCCACTAAAGAAGTTTTCACTTCAAAAGTAGTCGGTAGTTATATTCAAAATAGCAAAATACACAGTTATTAAACTTTGAAACTTCGACACTATTACGCTGTGCAAAAACACTACCTAAAGAATATTTGGTCACCCTACTCAACAATGACTTATAAAGGTGTTAAGCACACCTTTCATACGTTCGATTTACTGAAAATTTAAATGTATACCTTATCTTAAACGGCGTTAAGTTGAAATTAACTACAACTACAATGTTTTGATGTCACATTAATACTCGTAACTTAGGTGTTTGTTGTAACGGCTTAAGTCGGGACCAACAAACATTCGAATTGTTGACATCGAGGACAATGCTCTTTACCAAATATTTTGACATACAATACCGTGATTTATTGCCTCAGGAAGCAGGTGATGTTGCTGTTTCAATTCATGTTTGAGTTATGCATATCTGTTATAAAAAAT
>NJDC01001742.1:13426-32636 GCA_002245475.1 Calephelis virginiensis | reverse complement strand
TATTTTTTTAATATATAATTTATTTTGGTACCTTTTTAAGTATTTCTATGTATTAGTATAGCTAACACCCATAACACAAACGTAATTTGCTTATTTTGGGGGTTCATTAAATTTATGCAAATTGTTTAAATATTTATTTATTTTTGCTGTCCACTATATTCTTTTTGCAAAAAGTAGTAAATACAAATATTCACTGCATAGTACAAAACAAAGTCGCTTCCTCTGTCCCTATGTCTCTTTGTATTCTTAAATCTTTAAAACTACGCAACGGATTTAGGTGCGTTTTTTTAATAGATTAAGTGATTGAAGATAAAGGTTTATATGAATATTTTACACCCGTGCGAAGCCGGGGCGGACCGCTAGTATCTAATAGTATCTTTTAATATCTAAATAAAAAGACGATGAATTTAATTGTCATTAAAATCTAAAGCTTAGTTGTCCAAGAAATCTATCGTCTTACTACAAAAAAATTGACACTCATTGAACACATGTTTTACTAAAAACTGTCTTAAATTGGATTCTAAGCCAATAACGTGCTGCCACGTCATCCACGTGTAGCGTGTTATTGGTTGGATATCTAGTTTAGACAGTGTTTAGCTAGACAAGCTACATTTGTTTTTGTGATAAGGCTGGAGTTTACCACCTGAAGAATCCTCTTCGCTGTGGTGTGTAGCTTCTTTGTGGTCACCTTTGTAGTCTAGAGGTCCGACGTCGGACTTGAATTCTTGAGGTCATCGGACAAAAATAATCGAAAATACGTATTTTCAATTTTTAATAAAATTAACATTGCCCGAAATTTAATTTGTGCCCGGTTGGCGATACACTTATCATCTATCATATTATGGGGACTTTTTTGTCTTCGGCTAGTCGTGATTGCCCTGCTTTTAGGGATTTGTGTGTGAATACATTTTTACAGCTACTTTCTAATTACATACATACATATCTTCACGCCAAGTCCCTTACGGGGTAGGCAATCGAGTGCCAAACCTCATGATCCTGACAGACCTGTCTGGGTTCCATCACATTCATTATCCATTTCATACAAACAAGCCTGTTTCGGAGACTCTTGACTCCACCCTCGGATAATGTTCGAGCAATTTGTTCAAATAATCTCAACCAGTCTCCCCGGGTACCTATACTTTACAGGACCGAACCAGCGGAGCATGGCCTTTCTCATTTTGCCACCAACACTTTCTTTTAATCCTTCCTTACTCTAATTAATTGATAAAAACACCAAACAAATCATTTTTATTGAATTAACTGTTTTT
The DNA here is from genome assembly GCA_002245475.1 of Calephelis virginiensis. NCBI lineage: Eukaryota > Metazoa > Arthropoda > Insecta > Lepidoptera > Riodinidae > Calephelis > Calephelis virginiensis. Next base: position 31,368 of record NJDC01001742.1, on the reverse strand, counting down.
CCCCAATTAAAAACCAAAATGGTCACAATTTACGTTCAGTAATTATAATGAAGCACCAAAATAAATGTCACTATAATGACTAGTTTAAACGATTTACAGTATTGACCCAAGCTCAAAACAAATTTCCAATTACACTCAGTATACACCGAATTGAATTTGTTGTTTACCGTGGACGTGGAAATGGGATGTATTTTCGTTGTGCATGGAAACAAATAATTGTGTATTCTACTCCAGATTTGAATACTGAATACCAAAATCTCGGATGGTTTTGGTGGGGAAATTTTTAAAACACATATTCTGCAAATAAATATTTTTCATTTCATTTCTTTTAATTTAGGGATTTTGGTTAGTCGTGGGTTAGTATTGATTATATATTAGTGTTAGTATTATAAAAAATCCCATCTGAAAAATATTTCAATGTGACTGAAAGATATTAAAAAAATGATCCGCCATTTATTAAATTCATTTGTTACAAAAAAAATGTGATAAATGAAGAATTTATGAAATTCTTATTTCTCGACCGATTTTATAAAAACTTCACGTAAACCATATACTAAATAGTCTGAACAAATTCTAAGCATTTGATTTGGATAGATAAGCCCGTTCTTGAGTTATAAAATTACAACGAAAAGTGCTATTGATTTTTACATATACAGATGAGTATTCTTACTTAATCTATTTCTTTTTAATTAAAAGATTAAATAATAGAATCAAGGTTAAAATTGGAACCAAGCTATTGCAAATATTGGAATACGATTAGATTCGAATCTAGTTTGGTAACTCTTTATCATTGGTTATGATGCCATAGAAAGACACACACATATAACCTAAAAGAACACACACATGCACACGTCAAATTACTAATCACACTAGTCTTTTTAAACCTCGACGGAAAAAGAAGTGTTATTAGTTTGAGGTGTTTGTGTGAATCTATCTGTTACATGATAACTCTTGAACGGATGGACCAATTTTGGTTCGGACTTTTTCGTTTGATATTTGACATAATCGAGATCGTCTTAAGGTTTTTGTCGGGGTTATTGATTTTTTACAATTCTAATCTTATGTTTTTAAATTAACTCGGTGGTTTTTGAAGCCTTTCGTGTAATACTAGAACAATTTGGTCGTAAAATATTAACCTGTTTATCCCGTATACTTAAATACTCAAAATCATTGGTTATTATGCCACAGAAAGACACACATATATAACCTAAAAGAACACACACATGCAGACGTCAAGTTTATAAAAACGCATCTCTTTCCCGTCGGGAGTTAAAAATGACCTCTCGAAAAGTTGAAAATGAATTCTACATAGACACATAAATAAATTTCATTTCGCGCATCCGATTGTCGGCGATGCTGGATTAACGCCTGGATCCGGATCCGCGGCTGATAAATCATCGCAATCTTTTACAACTTCCGCGAATATTGCGGAAATTTCGATTCAGTTGGCGGAGTCTGGCAATAAATCGAACTGTATATCTCCTGAGTACCTCTTTAATTTGCATTCCTGCATGTCGCTTTATGGGTCTTTTGTCTTTTATAGCTTTGGGTTGCCATGCTTTGAAACTGTATTTATTGGATATAGGTGATACTGCCCATTTCTATTCATGAGTGTGGTTAAAAGCTATTGCGGAAATTTTGTGTCATTTTTTTAATAAATTCTGGGATGACATATATTAAATATTGACAGGCGTAATGTGTTAACGGGCAAAGTTTTTTAATAATTCGCAGATTAATTTCCATGGGTCGGAGGCTGTATTTTTAGTTCATGATATAGTAATATATATGATATATATATAAAATATTGACATGCATGCCATGACACTGCACAAAGTTTTTTTTATTAAAAAACCCATACACTACTTCCATGGGTCGAAGACTGTATTTTTAACACATGAAATTCTAACCTAAGCTTATAATATACAGGGTAGTTATTGTTAATACACAAAATTGCAATCGATACTTATGACATATATGAAATGTTGACATGTATGCCATGTTACTGGGCAAAGTTTTTTTAGTAGAAAACCCACAGACCACTTCCATCGGTTGGAGGCTATATTTTAAACGCATAAAATTCTAATCTAAGCTTATAATATACAGGGTTTCATTTAAAAGACCAATCAAATTTTGAGAAACTGTTGGGAATTGATAACACTTTCCATTTACGAAATAATAAAAAAAACAATAAATTTTATCCGAGGCAAAATACAAAATGCATGGTTATAACGTAAAAGGCGACCGTAATCGTATGCGCAGGCTGGTGACGTCATATCTTATACTGGGTACGACGAAGCGTAACAAAACGTGAAGTATTAACGCGGGCTATTTTAAGTGAATGTTATCGCCTGTGTGGTCTTGCGGTCCGGCGCCGGACTTGTTATCTTGAGGTCCCCGGTTCGATTCCCAAATAAATAAGAAAACAACAACAACAAATCGGGCAACAAATAAATTAGAAAATGCAGATTTTCATTTCATTCATCATAATGACATAGTAATAATATCGCATTGTGGGACTTAGCGTCTTGCGTCGTGGTTTGCGTCCTGGTTATGTCTCTGCCTATACTTTTCAGGGATATGGGCGTGAAGATACTAAAGTTTTTACTTAATGTGTCTCTGTGTTTTCGCAATGCTGTCCTACACTTTATTATTTTAAGTATTTTGTTCAGTAAATGTTGCCATTTCATAGTTGATATCGAGGTAATTCCTAATCAGCGATCATTAACCAGTGAATGTCCACTGATCCCGTTGGCCGCAATTGGCGAACGGAAGTCAGATGTCATTCGGTGGCTGCATATCAAGTCTACCTCGATTTACATAATCGGTTATGGTAAACGATAATAGCCGATAAGTGGTGTGCATTGGTCTTAACACATTTAATGTATATTATATTATTTTTTGTCTTTGATCATTTCCATCGTCGGCAATTGGTAAAACTTTACATTGATTCACATATGTGAGACTGCATGCGTGAGTCTGCGCGTGTGTGTGTGTGTGTGGGGCATTGTAGCTTTTGGATGGATGGAAAGGTCGACAAAAAAATGTGTTCTGTCGAGGATTTGTTGTTTTCACTTAAATTTACTGAGATCTAATGTTCCGGCGTCAGACTTGACTGCCTCAGGGCCCGAGTTCGATTTCCTGGTCAGGCAACAAAAAAATTAAAAAATGTATATTTTCAATTTTCTAACAAAAATAATGCTACCCGGCATTGGATATGTGCCCGGCTGGCGATAGGCTTGCCACCTATCACATTGTGGAACATAGTGTCTTTTTTTTATAGATCAGGAGGTAAACGAGCAAGTGGGTCACCTGATGGAAAGTGATCACCTCCGCCCACGGACATCCGCAACACCAGGAGTATCACAGATACGTTGCCAATAACAATTCGGCCAATCGTTGGTACCCTGGTTGTGCCTCTGCCCAGCATTTCGGGGATTTGGGCGTGACGTTACATTTTTACTTAAAAATTGTATTTATTGACTTTTTTTATTTTAGTGTTATTCGTCCATTGTAATAACACGTATGGGCATATTAACACTCAATTTCCTTCATTTGCAGATTACTATTTCTGAGTATTACAGGAAATTTTACTACTGATATAGCACGGCTTTTATAGTAAAACGTTTCACGTTTTATATGAAAAATAGTTTAATATACAGAAACCTTACCAAAACTGCTTTTCAAATATTCTCATTATGCCATCGTGTGTCGTATGACGCTAGATTCCATGCAAATAAGTTTAATATTTGCTCATGGCTCGGATAAAACAGGAATGCTTATACAATTATTTTTGGGGGCGTCCTCATTTGGTTACATTAAAATATGTAAGCCGTACGTATACTTATTATGGAAATGTTGAACAAACAAAATGTGATAAGTGTAAAAAAATGGAAATAAAATAAGAGTATTTACAGCGAAGACGTATAGTCCAAGAGCTAAACCTGCATTGACCTCTATCGAGCTGTTAAAAGGATGAAACATACTATATCTACAAGATATACTACATATATCTACAAGAATTTTAGGACTATTTTTAAAGTGAAAACTACTTTTTTTTGGAATGGTTAAAAACTTCTAAACTCGCGTCAGGATACATGACCTGAAATTTCGTAAGACGAAAATTTGTGAGACGGCGGAGGGCGCTTGCGCGAATGTTCGTGTTGTCATGTTTGTGTACGATATATAAATGATAATACATTCATACTGATAATAATTAAAGCAATTCGTGCAACTTATACTATACGGACGAATACACACAGACATGTCGAAATGTATAAGGGTTCCGTTGTTTTGCTATTTCTACCGTCTAGCATCCTACACATCCACTAGTCTTTTTAAACCTCGACGGAAAAAGAAGTGTTATTAGTTTGACATGTTTGTGTGTATCTATCTGTTACATGATAACTCTTGAACGGATGGACCAATTTCGGTTCGGACTTTTTCGTTTGATATTTGACATAATCGAGATCGTCTTAAGGTTTTTGTCGGAGTTATTGATTTTTTACAAGTCTAATCTTATGTTTTTAAATTAACTCGACGGTTTTTGAAGCCTTTCGTGTAATACTAGAACAATTTGGTCGTAAAATATTAACCTGTTTATCCCGTATACTTAAATACTTAATGAAACAACAGCTATTGCCCTCGGCGTTTCCCGCGTGTTAACTGATCCCACAGAAACCTTTTTTGCGATATAAATCGATCCTATGTGTTAGTCCAAGTTACCCTCTATGTGTGTACCAAATTTCCTAAAAATCGGTTCAGGAAGTTTTGCGTGAAGAAGTAACAAACAACAGACATACGAACTTTCGAATTTATAACATTAATAGTATATATTAGTACATAGTATCATCAACGATTCCTTACCACCCGCTAGCAATGTATCCTTATAACCGATACATGAGATATCACTGCTAATATTTCAACATGACATACCCTTATCACAACTTAATCACGACTTTCTATAATTTACTAGTGCTTCCAATAATGTATATCCGTGCCAGCGGTAGATTTGCGCTTAGTTTTATCTTTTACTACAATGTACTATGCTGCTAAGATCTATTTTAAATGAATAGCAGAATCCAAACAATAATTTAATATAAGGAATGAAATAAAAAAGGAAAAATATGTAGAATCCAAATAAAAATACTTAATTTGCAGTTTCCCGCCAAAAAAATGGTACTTATACGTATTATGGCGTGAGAAAACAGGCAAAATAGTGCGATATGAATGAATTGGACTTACTGGAAGCCAAAACTTCCAAATATATCCAGCTCCACACAACACACACCACTAAACTGTTTTATTAGCACCAGCAATACACACACTACTAAAAACTCAACGTACGTTTCGCTTCGTAACTAATACTAATAAAACCAATAATACACAAAATTAACCATTGTATAATATTAGAATATAATAGAATAACGCTTTATTGTGCACCAAAATAAATAAAAAAAGTGTGTGTGTGTCAGTATAGAGTTTACTCCTTACGAACGATAATTATGATATACTATATCGAATAGAAAAAAAGGGTAAATGAACGCATCTGCTAAAATGATAAGAGAAACAAACATATATCTGTAATTATTCGGATTTTTTATATTACTTCAATAAAGCGTATTACATAAAGTATGTTACAAAATAATACAGATAACAAGTCGACTGCGTTTGAAATTATTCGACTAATCTCAATGTCATACGTAACTCGACTGTGGCCGGTGGCGGAGCCGAATGTTGACCCGCTCGGAGCGATTCGACTTTTGTTCGGGCGAGATCGTCAGTCCTGAAGGAGAAAAAAATACTGAAGGACTGAAGCCGTGCGACTTACATATGTTGTCTCTTTCTACGTAACGCCTCAACTTTTTGTGTTTCACTTGATTTTACTCCTTATGAAATTTCCGTACCGGGCCTTATAACTCAAATCGTTTCTTAAGGAGTAAACTCCAAAAAATAATACACTCAAAATAAAACTTAAAAACTAAGTGATACACAACGGCGGCCTTATCGACAAAATAACGGTGTCTTCCAGGCAACCTTATGTTACGGATTTATAATTAAATAAATGTTGCACGATGGTGCTCTTAATAAACGAAAAGGAAATATAACATTAGCATACAATGAGATAGCACGTGAATTGTCATCCACAACATTTATTTCAGAAGTAATTAATTCTAATAAACGCCAACAAACGTCGTTCTACGTAGAAGCGTCAATAGCTTCCAATTTCATATATTGATGGTAATCTGCTTTTGCGAGAGCCAACCAGGAGCTTAGGCCTAGTCCACACTTCGAATTTTAATCACGCGGTTTGTTTTCTCGCAGTTCTGTAACATATTAAATCTTATACAAGTACCTAAACTGGCTTAAAAAAATATCGAACTAACAAAAATCTGTGATTTGATGCAAATGTTGGCGATAAGGCCGGGATTTAATTCGGGAAAGTTTTGTAATATGGAGTAGTATATGGTAGTGCAAATTAAAGTTCGCGGGTTATACTCAGTCGTTGATTAACAACGGTATTTACAAGATGCCGCGCGTTTCCATCCCACCCTATTGGGAGGCGAGCAGCAGTTAGCAGAAAATAACAACATTGAGATATAACTGTGATTGTCAATGTAAGACTGATACCTATGAGACCTTCCTTGTAGATTAAGTATTGAAACCAAGAATGTAGAGTAAATAATAAACATATTTACGTGTTAAAATTGTAGTGTTCTGATATCTTATATCAATTTTACATGTTCATCTCAGCTGGGAACTACATGGCACTGACGAAAATCTAGAAAAAAAGAAACTTAACTCGCAGTACAGACTAGGCGTCATTTTGAGAACGGAATATAATTCTCGAGAATAAATATCTCGCGGTAAAACATCACAGTACGGACTGGGCCTTAGAGCAAAAGGAATGCTCGTTAGACAGAAAGAGACTAGATCACTAGCTGAATTCCAAACGTGCTACTAGGCACTTGTCCATTTTTTAATATTAGTTGCATTTTCGCAACGTCGGGGTGTAACGACCCAATCACCGCTGGTGGTTATTAAATTATTTGATGGAAGAGTGCTGTGCTGTGCACTGAGAGTTTTAAGTGAGTGAACTAGTTTAAAGATATACAGGCCGGGGAAATGAAAATCACTTATCTTATTATAAAATACGGCGACAACATATATTAGCTTTACTCTCCCTCCGTCTTACGAGTTTTCGATAAGGCCATGTGTCCTGACGTCAGTTTAATTTTTTGTCTATCACAATAGGTGCAGAAAGATGCTTAAAAGTTTTCACTTCAAAATATATTTTAAAATCGCTTTAGAGGTACAGGAAAAATCAATTTTATAAAAAAAGTAGAAGTCGAACACACTACAACACGAGCACTTATGTGTTCGACCTCTAACCTTCTCCTTTTCAAAATCGGTTATAAACAGTCACTATGGTGTGAGAAGTACTTATTTTATAACAATCCATAATCTCCCAAATGAACTTATAATAAACTCGCCGCCTTCTGTTCGTAAGGATGATAATTCATCTCCGCTCAGAATTTAGCCAGTTTTCACAACAATACGGAACACTAAGACGATTTAAGCTCGTCTAAATCGTTTTGATCTCGCGTAATTCAGCTGAGCCGCCTTTATCTGTGATTGCGTGAGTTTTGTTGCATGGACGGTAAATAATTTCATCATTAAACCCTCTTAAATTCATTTCACAATAGATGTGACAAGGACAGCGCAAAACATGAGAGAAAGCGATATATATCGTAATCATGAAGCTATTAGTAGGTATGAAGCAATGTAGTAGTAGTAATCCAGTAATAACAGAAAATTACACCCATAACAAAGAATCCAAATATTGCTAACTCACTCATTAGAGTCATAGATACATTAGTATCTATCTCTCTTTCTTAGAATCTTGTGAGATTACAAAGTTATAACGAAAGGTCAGTACATTAGAGTAAGTTAGCAATATTTGGAAATGATATCAGATCTTTCTAAGAAGTGTAAGCTTCATGATTACATTTAAATAGCGAAATAAAATGAAGTCACATTGACTAAAGCGAGTTTGGTAAATCGTTAATGAAGTAAAGTGAATCTGTTCTAAAAACGACAATAAGATTTTGGTTAATATTTAATAATCTCAAGACAAAAATAATTAATCAGTTAAAAATCTGAATCAAAATGTTTTATAAAATCTGCTTCACAATTACCTTAGTCGCCTTAAATATTCATTTTTGGATTCGAATTAAAAATTACATTTAGAATGAATTCTAATTTTTATAAAAATGTTACTTACTGTGTGTAATATAAGGAACGCTAATGATTTAAATTAATGCAAAAAAAAAATTAAGACTTGCAGGACCTCAAACTGAAAATAGACAAGATACTGAGTCTTTCACTTTGAATCTTAAAATTACTTATTATGTTTTGGCTACGCGAAAGCAATGCAGTTCTGTAATGTTAAATATTTTTGTGCATTTTGTTTGAAAGTAAATTCCCCGCTCATGCTTGTTAATTACACAGTAGACGGGGGTACGTCGTGAAGACGTCTTTTGTCTACAGATGGTTATTATGAAGTGGCGCTTTTCGTAACAATTAAGCGCAGGCCGGCAGCGTGACGCTTGCGGTGCGGCAACGATGCGGTTATGGCTCAGAGACGACTCATTTAGTATCTAAAGAATTGTTTACATTGTGCATAATTCAGAAAAAAAAATATTTACAAAAAAATATTTCTACTTATACGTAATTGTCATGGTGGTTAGAGGTATAAAATTAAATTAGAATAAAAAAAACATTGCGAGTTTGTTGCAGGAGACTATCACTTCGAAGTTTATAAATTCAGGTAGTGGACCTCTTGAAGAGTTTATCTTAGGGGTATATACCAGAAACATGATCTTCGGCCAGGGTACTAGGCCGTGAAAGTTTACTGACTACCAAATCCTCTAGCAAGGAACATGACAACGTCGAATAGTGACGCTATGGAAGCCGGAATAGTTAAGGTGGTGGAAGCATATTTAAAATTAGTCTTGTAAATTATCTTTTTTTTCCATCTTAATCCGGACTCCTTTGCAGAATAGGCTTTCTGCCAGGCAGCTGGTAAAATGCGAGCATAGGCTTAGCGACATCAACACCTTGACATCTGACTAGGGGGTAGAGTTTCGCAGCGACTCGTTGAAGTGTTCCGGTTTCGAGGCTAATGTTGCTAATAAACTTACTATGGCTCGAGGCTTAACATCCCAGTCTCATGTTGACAACGCGCCATTACAACTTTGATATCTCTAGCTGGCTTCAATTTCTTACTATCAGGAAATCCGTCTACTTATTTGCCTTCCAATATCATAAAAAAAGTAATTGTGCGTGCAACAAATAATTCAAACATTACAATAATTTAAAATATGCGTTTGAAGTCTTGCAATGTGCACGTAGTCTTATTCTGGTTGAAGCTTTGTCCCTTCAGGGAGTTATGGTCGTCAATGAAAAACAACATAGGACTACAGTTCATACTTCAAACTGCGGTTAGTCTTATAATTTGTGACGTCACTTCATTGTAAACGTCTATTGTATATATAAAGAATTGTTTACATTGTGCATGATTCAGAAAGAATTTATTAACATAATAAAAGTAACTCCTTACGAAATGAAGTCATCAAGAGACGAATTGACTAGGGACAAAGAGGATTAATCTAGGGTTTTGTTAAAAAATTAAAAATTTTTGGGCCCAAATACCTACTGCAAGGTACTACAAGGTGGGCAGATGTACAAATAGGCCACTCGCGATTAGCCGAAGGTACTACTTAGTCCAACAATGATGTGGGGCTAAGCTATAAGCCACCGGGCAATCCGATCCCTAGAAACGTTGTTTTTATTAGAGTACTAGCTGTTTCGGTGACCTTCGTTCCGTCCGTTCAGATTGTACGAGGAAACGAAATGTATCTTTTCTAGTTTACTCGCAGTTAACCGGATAAAAAGTACGTATCCTTTTCCGGTTTCTTACATTCCTTTGCTACATCAATTTTCAGCCAAATCTGTTCAGCCATTATTGAATTGTAAATAGTGTAACTAACATGACGTTATTTTATAAATACTGATTGAAAGTTATTACTTTTTCTAAAATATATATAAATAATATTTATTTAATTCTTAGTGCACCCAAATTAAAAAGAAGTAAGAAAGTAATAAATAGGTGAGCAAAACCTATTTATTATTTATAAGAAATTTACTAGCGGCTCGGTACATGCTTTACTACGTATAACCTAAAATTTTTAATATTTTAGCGAGCTTTATTTTTTTAATATTTTAAAGGATTACCTGGAGGTAAAAAAAGCAGAGCAAATTTATTTAGAAATCTTAACACAACACTAAAAATTCATTAAAACGAACAAACCTGTCAGATCTGAATAATTTGTACGTAATCAAAAGCATTGTCAAGTTAATTACCGCAATGAATGCATTCTGTCGATAATTCACTAATTGTACTGGCGCAGTAAACAATGTCTACAGCTCTACAGCTTCGACAGTAACAGCACGGAATCGCGGATCCATGTTACCAAACCGAAGCGTTCCATATCCGGACACGTTTAGACCAAGAGCTTGTTACTAAGAATGTAACAATTAAATACAACTTAACTGGTTGCAATTAATTATCTTTTAATCATTTTTATCTTTTTTCCCCGTGTTGGTCCAGGCTCCTTTAAAGAATAGAGCATCTGCTTTCCTGCCAGGCAAGTGGTAAAAGGTGAGCATAGGCTTACCGTCACTAAAACCGTGACATCTGACTAGGGGGTAGAATTTCAAAGCTACTCGCCGCAATTGGTTCCACTGCCTTACCTATTCCAGCTATCATAACGTTGCCGTTGACAAATCACAGTTTGTAGGATAAGGTAGCCGTTAACCTTTGTTCGAAGCTCAACATCCCGGTCTCAGGTTGGTAACGCATTATTACCACCATTGGTTTCTCTAGACGGCCTGAATTTATTACCATCAGGAAATCCTTGTGCTTGTTTGCCTTCCAGTTTTATCAAAAATAGATTTCAGTCATAGTTTAAAGTATCATAATAAATGTTTAGCTTCAAGTACTCGTCGTATTACTAATAAACCTAAATAATTTGTTTCTTTAATTGTTTGATTTCAAACGTCGGTCACAAGAATTATAAATTGGCTTTGAAAGTTATTTGCGTACTTGATAACAATTATTATTCTCATCTTTCTCACGTCCTCAATGACTGGTAAGTTGCAATTCTTCTAATTTTACATCAGCATTTAGCAACACGTTAAATTTAAAGACAATATATACAAAAATGATTGTAGATTCGTCACCAATTTATACTTATTAGTATATACTAACGTGTCACCAATTTATACTGCTGCGCGCGTTAGCGCATCTGTAATGTGGCTATTCACACAACATACAATTATTTATCAAATAAATCAATGTAAATTAATTTGTCGAGATCATCAATACATAAAGGTTAGCCTATGCATATCATGTCACGTAATCTGTCAATACACATCATCAATGTACAGGTGCAAATAATTAATGTGCAATGATTAGCATGAAGAATATGGATCAATGTATAGTTATCTATACATATATTAATACGTGATGTCAAAACTTTGGACCTCTTTTAACGAAAATTGCGCGAACGGAGGATTATGAAATTATGCACACTTATAGTTTAAGTGTAGGAGAAGTCCAGAACGCTAATATTTTTCAATAACAATGCTTATAAAGTACATTAAATCAATAAATAAAACATTACCCACACTACCATGCATTTGACACATACAAACAAATATATTGATGATAACGATAAAAGATTACAGATGGTGCACTAACTATTCAGGAAACAAAGTAGTTGGTCTTGAAAAATTCAGATGGCGTTCTTATCAACAAGATATTAAAATTTATAATCGACCAATGGGCGACCACTAGTTATAGTAAATGTTCATTAAAAGCAATATCATTATCAAAGTACACCATCCTCAATTTTATAAAAATATACAATATTTTTTTTTACCAAATTATGCTGTAGACCAGCAGTCGCAACACGCGGCCGTATAGTGTGAATTCAGCTTTGCCGTATAGTTTGAATTCGGCTTTCATAACGCGCTTCTCTCCGCCCATTGTATTTTTTTGTATGCGACATGACTAATTATACGTAGGTATATTTGGCTTCTAAGGTTAATATCATAAGTGTAGCCCACCTTTCGTTTATTTTGCCACCTTGTGGCCCTTGCCTGCCAAAAGATTGCTTAATGCTGCTTTAGACTGCAGAGACTCGTATCTTCAGTAATTACTTTTATTTGATACTAGCTGTGGCCCACGGCGTTGCCCGTGTGGTCCCATAGAAACATTGTTTCGGGATAAAAACTCCCAACTATAATATTACTAGGATATTTATTTATTGTTTTTGTAATCTTAATAAAATAACGGAAGATAAGCGTTCACAAGCTCTTTGTCTAAAAAATTTAATTCGTCGTGATTTTCCAAATGTCGCGCTTAACACAGTACCAACTGTCACGCATAACGAACCACCCTCCCGGACGCAATAGACGTCCAATTTGTGTCCGTCCGTCCGCCCGACAAATTGTTATAAAATGTATCTGCATTTCTTATGGTTTGCTTAATTAACTGTCAAAGTTTAGCTTCGTTATTAGTATGATAAACTGGCTCCTTCGTTATAAATACTGACACATGGCATGAATGTTTAAGGACTTGCGAGTTTGTTTTGTGACCGCTTGCCATGTTTTATGATTCATTTTATTACATTAATATCGTACTTGTCGAGATGATAAATACGTTTGGTATGAGAAATCGCCTCTGTGGTCTGGCGTTCCAGGTGTTGGACATCACTTCATGAGGTCCCGGATTCAAATCCCGGGTTGGGTAACAAAAAAATGTGATTTTTCTAATTTTCTTATAAAAAAAATGTTGCTCGGGATTGGATGTGTGTCCGGTTGGCGATAGGCTTGGATTGTGGAACGTAGTATCTTCGGCTAATCGTAGGTGCCCTGGTCGTGCCTCTGCCTACTTCTTCGGGGATATGGGCGTGAAGATACTTTTTTTCTGTATGATTTCTAACTATTATGCTTGAAACTCTTAATGCAAAGTATATATTTGATGACCCTTCTGTGCACCACTAAAAGCAACTTTTTAACCCCAAAGAGGGGGCTATATGTTCGTCTACTATGTTCTTTATTAAGTTAATCGATTTCTCCATCTTTTCTGAACCAATTTTGAAAATTATTTTTGTGTTTTAAAAAGGCTTACCTTTGAGTTGGTCCAATTGCCACCAAGTCTGGATATGATTAAAATAACGTCATTTTTTTGCAATTTTATTTTTTTTATTTTGCTTAAATTGTTCTTATATGAAATATACATGTAAACCTTTCTCTTCAATCACTTTACCTTGTAAGAAAACCACATAAAATTCCGTTGCGTAATTTTAAAGACTTAAGCATACAAAGGGACACAAGGACAGAGGAAGCGACTTTGTTTTATATTATGTAGTGGAATATAGGAAAATTCGTGTAAGTTTGGTAGTATAAACTCCAAAAACCCGCTAACACGCTCGCTATTAAAATTTTATTGTCAGTTTTTGTATAAGCAATCCTGAAATTGTAGAATACAAAAAAACATAAAATTAGTTCAAGCAAAAGAAATACGTCATTAGTTTCAAATTGAGCAAAACTTCCATATTGTATCCGTACATACATACATACATACGTGTCTTCACCCCAAGTCCCTAACGGGGTAGGCAGACAGCATCCAGTGCCAAACCTCAAGATTCTTGCAGACCTACCTGGCTTCCTACTTCCTCCTCGTCCTCCTCCTTTTCATACAAACACGCTGGTTTCGGAAACTCTTAACACCACCCTCTGACAAAACCGTCCCCCGGATACATACATCCATACACATACCTTCGCATTGTATAACTGCTTTGTCAATCTTTCATCTACCATTCTTTCTTCATGATCAAACCAGCGGAGCATACCCTTTCTCATTTTACACCAACACATTTTTTTCAATCCCACTCTTCCCCGGATCTAACTGTTACGAATGGTTAGCGAGCGTAACATTATAGATTTTCTGTAGCGCTCTCATTTCAACCACATCCTACTCTCACGCTTTTTCTGACATACCCAACTCTCGCTTCCACATAACAACGTTGGGATAGACACAGAATTATACAAAGCAAGTGTGGCTTTCCGATCCGGTGGTTGATTTTCGTATTCTTATTTACTAATCTCTGGTATTATACGCGTATATACTGCTGTAGGGTTACCGTATGATAAAAAAAATCTATTCTAGGTATCCGATTCTAGCTCCATGATTCAAAACCTCGATTTGAAATTTATAAGCTATATCCCTAGGGCTGTTAAATTAGAAAAGTATTAGTTATTGTTGACCGAGGTTTTTATTTCAAATGCGTCCTATTGGTTATCCTAGAACCATATTTTAAACATTATATATTACGAAAACATACACTCTGTTCCTAAACCAAAACATTATTCTTATATCGCATTTCACGTAGGTAATTTAAAAATTTTACTACTACCATAAACAATTAAGCCTATTAAACTTGCAAAAACCAACTCCAACTATTTCATTGGGTACCACGTCGTTGTATAATTGTTTTTCGAAAGATAGCAAATGTTTCCGAAATAGTCATTTATAACATTAATTTTATCAACGTAGCAGTAGTTTTTAATTTACCCTTACTAATGCCTACATTATTCGATTATTATTGACAAACTCATCATATATAAGTGAAAAATCTATGCACTAATTAATATAACTCAAAAACTAATATGAGAACAACTCGGAATCACAACCTATCTTTCTAAAAAAAACCATCAACATCAGTTGGCAATTGGCCTAGTAATTGCGTGACAAACATACAAAAAAAAACATAAAATCGAATTGCGAACCTCCTGCTTTTTGGAGTCGGTTAAAAATAATGTTTATAATTATTCTGTAATACAATATACGATAGTCAGTAATAAAACTAAAATGTCTAAATAGTAAAACTTACAGCGGTTCTAAAACATAGAACATAAGCAATAAAAATTGATTTTATGTTAGTACGGAAGCCCAAACGGCTCCTTTTTATATCACATAAATAAAACTAATATAAAATTTTAATTTTACGACAAATATTGCGGCAAAACTAGACCCAATTAAAGTAATATATGTGTTAGTTATCATGTGGGAGTCATTATCATATTTTTATGGCAACCAACTAGCGCCCGTGACGGTCCGTCATATTCTTACTAGGGGACTATATATTAAAACTTTTATGATACGAACGGTATTTTATTATTGTTTTGACAAGTAATAAATATAGTCGTGGATGAGAGTTGAGTGTATTATTTTTTATTTGTTTTCTCAATAATTTTAGATATTTTTATTTTTAAACTAGCTGTTCCCGACAACTTTTTTGCACACATTTAGTTTGTATGGGAAAAAATAAAATGTTGTTTTACTTGTTTCCTCGCTGTCAAACGGGATAAAAACTATCCTTTTATAACGGGATAAAAACTACACTACACGTTTATCCCGTTTGATAGTAATTTCCCCATCCATTTTTAATATGAGAGACGCGACGCGATATAGATAAGATATATGTTTAAGACTTTGCATTGGCCCGCACATTGATAAAATTGAAATTCCACATGATACTGAATGAACAAGGGAATGCGGTAGAAACACTAAGGGACCCAACATTTCTACGCAGCGCCAAGGAATCAAACCGATTGGTAATTGCCCGGTCATTGACAATTCGAGTTGCTCTTCGTTGAATGTGGTCAAATGGAAGGAGCTGGTACTGTGGTCGTGGTGTTGAGTTGTGACAATTTTTTTCTTTCTTTTAAATGTATATTTTTTTTATGATATTGGAAGGGAAACAAGCAGACGGATTTTTCGATGGTAAGAAATTCACCCCGCCTAGAGACACCAAAGGTGCTAATGGTGCTTTGCCAAAAGCGTTGCGTATTAGGCCTCGAGCAAAAGTAAGTTTACCGGCTACCTTAACTTCCAAACCGGAACACGTCATGACATTATACCTGCGCCGGCATAGGCAAGGCGGTGGTACCAATCCGGACGAGTCATTGGAAAACTCTACCACCTAGTACATCCATGTAATAAGTCCAACAGCTCTCAGAACAAGAATAAAATGTTTGTCTGTGGTCTAGCGGTTCAGTTGTTGGACTTGACTGCATGAGGTTCCGGGTCCGAATACCGGGTCGGGCAACAAAATATGGGTTTTCCAATTTTCTTATAAAAAAAATGTTGCTCGGCATTGGATATGTGCCTGGTTGGCGATAGGCTTGCCACCTATCACATTGTGGGACTTAGTGTCTTCGGCTAGTCGTGGGTGTGCTCTGCCTACCTCTTCGGGGATATGGGCGTGAATATATTTAGTTTGTCTAAAAAGTAAGGTTTTAAAGCTCATCGGACCGCGGCAGGTTTTATGGCGATGGGGGAATACATTGCAATGCTCGTAAAATTTAACTGCATCAACTTTTCAGCCACCAATAAAATTATTCGTGACGTCGTTTCTGCGGTTGCCGTTAACGGTTGTGATTTATTGCGTGATACTTTGTCCGATGTGTTTTATAGAAACAGGAAGGTTACGAGTGGGATCATTTTATACCTTTTTGTCACTCTTAATAATTGTAGATTTAAAAAATATGATATGGCAACATTGTTATACGCAGTTTCAAACTTGGGGTGTTCGTGTACTTTTTCTTTCTGGTTTAAAAATAAATGTAAAACATTGTAATAGGTTTTGGCGCGATCGAGAGAAAAGATGGTCGAAGTTTTTTTAAATTATTGAATTTCTTGTTAATATTGGGTGAAATTAGTCAATTTTGTTGGCATTTTGTACAATTTTATTCAATGAAAGTGCACAAATGAAATAATCGTGAAGAAATTAGCGTATCGTATATTTCCTCGTTGCCGCCAAATCTCATTACATGAGCTTGTGTAAAAAGGTCATCGCTTTACCCAACATTGACATGACTTACTGATGACTTATGACTGATGACTAACTATAATTGATAAAAAAGTTTATGCAAATTTCTACTTGAGTAATGGCAAAATACTAACTAGATTGCCAAAACCTAAAGAAAGAAAAAGAAGAACTTTGTAATAGTTGCCATTTTCATAAGATTAAAAAACTTGTATTAAAGATAATACACATTATGTAATAGCTGTTCCGACGACCTTTATTCTACCCATTAAGTTTGTACGGGGAAAATTTATATGTTGTTCTTAGTTTTCTATGTCTGGCCGTCTGTAAAGATGTATTTGGATCAGCTGTTCTTGAGTTGTAAATAGTGTAACTAACACGACTTTTTTTACATATATATAGCTGCTCCGGCGGACTTCGTTCGACCCGTTTAGTTTGTATGGGAAAAAAAAATGTTTTTCCTAGTTTCCTCACAGTCGAACGGAATAAAAATATCCTTTGTCCGTCTCCTGGTTCTAAGCAACCTTCCATTAATTATCAGCCAAATCGGTTCAGCCGTTCTTGAGTTATAGTGTGACTAACACGGCTTTCTTTTATATAAAACTATCATTCCGCCACGACTTCGCACGGTTATGAAATATACATATAAACCTTCTTCTTCAATCACTTTATCTATTGAAAAAACCGCATCAAAATCTGTTGCGTACTTTTAAAGATTTTTTTTATGTTATAGGAAGGAAAAAAAGCAGACGGACTTCCTGATGGTAAGAAATTAACGCTGCCTAGAGACACTAAAGATGGTAATGGTGCGTTGCCAACCTGAGGTCAGTATTTTAGGCCTTGAGTGAAAGTAAATTTACCGGCTACCTTATCCTCCGAACCGGAACACGTCATGACGTTATGGTGGCAGGAATAGGTAAGGCGGTGGTACCAATTCGGGCGAGTTGCTGCGAAACTCTACCACCTAGTCAGATGTCACGGTGT
>NJDC01001741.1:0-25132 GCA_002245475.1 Calephelis virginiensis | reverse complement strand
CCGTTTTTTCAAAGTAACGCTTCGATAGTTCTTTGAAATGCTGCGCTATAGTGGGTTAATCGAGGCCGCGATGTAGGTCCTCGTTGCGAACGTACCACGGGGCGCCCGTGGCAGTTCGCATGAACCTATTCTGGATTACTTGAAGCTTATTGAGATGGGACGGGAACGTATGCGCGAAGGCTACGCTACCGTATGGTAAAATGGGTCTAACACAGGTTTTGTAAAGTGTCACTTTGTTACGAAGTGACATTTTACTATTTTTATTAATAAGATAATAGAGACGGCTAAGTACGAACTTAGCCTTGTTTGTGATGCGCTTAATATGCGGTTCGAATGACATATTTTTGTCTCGAGTGACCCCTAGGTATTTTGTTGATTTTTCCCAGGGGATCGCTCTACCGAACAGTGTGATGGTGCCCGGGCTACGCCTGGGACTTAGCCGTTTGGGTGGGACACTTCGATTAAAGTACACTGCTGCACTTTTATCGGGGTTCACTTCTATACGCCACTTCCTGAACCAGTTGCCCATGAGAGTGGCCGCTTTTCTGAGATTGTAGCCTATTTGTTTACCGCGACGGAGGGTTGAATATAGAGCCGTGTCGTCCGCGAAGAGGGCTACGTGGACGCGCGGCGGTCGGGGTACGTCGTTCGTGTAGAGGGTGTATAGTATAGGTGAGAGCACCGAGCCGGCCTACTGCTAGAGAGAGTACCTTCTACACGAAATCTGAATTTGCGATTTGACAAGTAGTCTCGTACGATGAGAACTAGTCTGTCTGGCACGCCCATTTCGTAGAGCTTGTAGATCAGGCCGTTGTGCCAGATCTTATCGAACGCCTTGGCCACATCGAAGAATATCGCTCCCGTGTATAAAGGTAGTCGTCTATTCAGGCCGTTTAGTACGTGCTCCGTGATGCGGTGCACTTGATTTGTACATGAATGAGCTGCCCGGAAACCAAATTGCTCATCCATTAACAATTGTTTCTCGGCTACGACCGTCTTAAGTCGGGCGAGTATAAGACGCTCGTATATTTTGCCGAGTGAATTGATAAGACTAATCGGGCGGTAACTACTCGCGAGGTTACGGGGTTTACCCGGTTTATGAATTCCGATGACGGTGGCTTCTTTCCACTCGTCAGGAAAGGCACTGCCTGCTAGTAATACATTGAAGATGTTTATTAGTAGGTATACGAGTGCGGTGGGAAAATATTTAATTACCCTGTTTGAAATACCATCAGGCCCCGGGGCCTTTCTATTGTGAAGATCTTTGATAATATCTTTCACTTCATCGTGGTCGGTGGGGGGTAACGGTTCGCCCTGGGGAGGTTCGGATGCTCTACGCGCTACGTAATTGTTTACGATATTTATGTGGTTCGGATCACTCGGTAGAGTGGAAACTGTACACTGCGATTGTACGTTGTCCGCTACCGCTTTGTCGGCATCGTCAAACGCGGGAGGTAGATTGTGTCTGACGAGGGGAGGTATGTCGACTTTACGGTTTTAAGAGTTCTCGCCAGTGGCCAATAGGCCACATGAGACGACGAGATCTCGCTAAGAAAGTTGTCCCAGCGAGCGTTCGTGTAATCCGCCGCCTTACTTCTCTCTGTAGAACACGAAACGAACGCCGGTAGTCGTCTGACGGGAATCTAACGTAACGCCGTTGCGCGGCGTTTTTACGCCTAATAAGATTCTTGATGTCACTAGGGAGATCTAATCTATCTTTAAAGGCGTCCGGGACTGTACTGGAGAATGAATCTACTTCGGTCTGGACGTGCCTAGTTAGCAGACTAGTGGCGGACTTGGCTTCCTCGACTGTGTTTGTCAAGTCAGGGATTTGTTCGAGGAGCTCGGATTGTAGAGACTGGATATTTGTGTTGAGTTTTTGCAAGTCTACAACCTGTTTGGTTTTGGTTACCAATAGGGACGGATCGTTGGGCCCTAGTTTGAATACTATGGGCCTGTGATCGGAGTCTAGTTCGTGTAGCACTTCTACGGAGCGTAACTGTAGAGAAACGCCGCGTAGCAGTGCTAGGTCTATTATACTGGGATTGTGATGGATATGATAGTCCACGTCTATGGGTGGGTATCTAGTAGGCTCGGAGGGAGCTACCAGGATGAGGTCTAACCTATCAGCAATAATATTCAGTGCGAGGCCGTTGGCGTTATTCCGCTGGCATCGCCAATGAACGTTCTTACTGTTTAGGTTGCCTGCTAGGAACACTGACTCACCCATGTTGAAGAGGGTTTCTAGTTCCCTCTCCAACAGGGTTTTGTTTCCGCTGAGATAAGCTGATGCTAGTATGAAGGACCTATGTCCAGTCATACCCACCGGACATACTGATACCTCTAGGTTCTCCAGCTGCGGAGGATCTAGGGGGGCTATTTGTAAATATCTTTTATAATAGATTAAGGTGCCGCCTAGGTTACCTATTCTATCGTTCCTAATGAGATTGTAATTTGCGATTTTAGGATCACGCTTACCAAGGTTTAAGGAAGGTCTCTTGTACTAGGAGTATGTCTATATTATGTGTTTTTACAAACTCCCGTACTTCATTTTTTTGCCGAGCTAAGCCGGATGCATTAAACGACGCTATCGAAAGGGAGTACGGTTTCACACGTCCGGGTGTCCTATCCATTTAAGTTTTGGGAGTTGGAAAACTTCCTGATTGATTTTATCAATAATAAAGATGTGACGCTCGGGAGGCGTCACTCTGAGTTCCCGGGCGAAGTCCGATACTTCGTCCGGGTCGATGGCGTTAGCTAGCTCCGTGATGAGAGCGAGGTCGGCCTCGAACTCACCAGGAGCGGCTTTAGGAGGTGGAGGGGAGGCCTTAGGGGCCGGGTTGTGGAGGGCCTTTGCAGGCTTCGGAGTCGCCTTTTGGGGCGCGGGTGTCGCCTTTTGGGGCGCGGGAGTAGCGTTGGCTACAGGTTTGTGAGCCATACTTGGGGGCTTGACCCAAGCATTTGCTGGCGGAGGAAGTGGAGGGCCCAAGGGCAGTGACAGGAGTGCCGGTATCTCCGAGTGAGATGTCGGCTTTTTCACCGTCTGTTGTGGAGAGGCCTTAGGGGGTTGTTGGTGCCTATGTTGGCGGACAGGTCGCGAGCGAGGCCCGCGTCTGCGTTGCTGCGGGGACTTGGGACATCCGCGATAGTTCGCGGGATGGCCGGCGGCCTCGCAGTTGACGCAGCCAACGGGCTCGGCCGGAGGGGCCAAGCTCAGTTGGTCGCGTTTGGGCCTGGTACAGTTTTCTGTACCGTGATCGCCCAGGCACTTGACGCACCTGGGACGCGCATTACAGAACCGGGCCGAGTGCCCGTAATTCTGGCAGTTGTGACACTGCCCTGGGACGCCGCTGGAATACGGCTTCTCGATTGAAAGGCCGGAGAGGCCCAGGATGCAGGAGATATTGAATATCGTCTTACCTGTTTCCGTGTTGTCCAGTACGACAAGAACCATGTCGTACTGTTTTTTATTGCGTGCATTGTACATTCTGTGTACGTTGCGCACGGGGAGGTTTTTATTTAAAAAGGTCGGCCTCTATTTCCGAGACCGGAAGTTCCTTGGGGAGACCGCGGACGACTTCGCGGAGCTGACGTTCGTCCGCGAGAGCGTAAGTGTGAAAACTTACGCTCCGTTCTCTAAGTAAGGCCGTGAATCGGCGATGATCGGTAGTCGTCGGGACGACTACTTTTATACCTTCGCTCGTGGATCGAGCGTGGGTGTAGTTAATATTTTTGGCGTGAAGCGCCCGGGACAGATCATTCCACTTCGTCTTATCATGGATGATAAGCGGAGGGATCTTTGAGCTCGGAGATGTGGTCATCTCGACGTCGCTCTTGGTGGCTGGGTGGGTGACGGTCGCCTGAGGGGCGGCCAACGCCTGGGACGTGGTTGCCTGAGTTGCAGGGGTAGGTGTAGCCACGGCCTGTCTTGACGGCGGGTGGCGGGCTGGGTGGGGAGTCGTAATTTTGGGAGAGTTCTGGGGGAGTGACCGCGCGAGTTTTGCGCTTGCGAGAGCGCTTTGACTTCGCGCCTTGGACTTCGGTGAAGCCGTCGGCCGAGGCGGATTCATGAGCCGTGCTCATGTGATCGTCCGCCAGAGTGGCGTTCGAGTAGTGCGAGGGGGTGGGGGTGGCGTCCCGCGTGGACCACGAGACGGGGCTACGCGACGGGGCGGGAGACGGAGAACGCGGCGCGCGCGGGGGACGCGGGGGAGTCGGGGATGGTGGGGGGCGCGACGGCGGCCGGACGGCCGAAGACGGGCATGAGCGCGTCTACGGCGCGAGAAGAGGGGGGAGCGGGAGCAGAGAGCTGCTGCCATTCTTGTAAAAGATGGGGCCTAGATATCCGTAAATTTTGATCTGACAGTACAAACTCACTAGCACAGTTAGAATCATTATGGGATATCAACTTTTTTTAAGGTGCGATGAGAATAGATGACGTCCAAGAGGAATTGTAATGTTCTCTGTGAAAAATCAATCTTGGGTGACCCTTTTTAACCCTGATTTCTCTTATGGGTCAAGATAAAAAGGACTTGTCTTCTTGTACATTGGATATATAAAGGTTGTCCATTTTCTGACAAGCGGTTGTTCAACTTCAATCACATGAAATGGGCATGGCTTCTGTCTAGCTTCACAAATCACTTTTACCCACTGGTTTATGCAACCCATATTTCTGTCACATTCCGAAAACTAGTGCCCGCGAATGGGAAATATGATTTTTGTCACATCCAAGCGTTTTGCACAGTGTACAATGAAATTAAACACAGTATAATTCTTATTTTGCCCACCACAGGAATCTCAAAATATTACTAGTTACTAAGTTACTTATCAAACACGTTAAATATATAGAGTTGGAGAGATTAATACACTTCGTCAGATCCTTTTTTTGTTATAGTTTCTGGATAGCAAAAGAAATATGATTTGGATGTAGATAGTACATTGATTGTAAAAAGATTAAGATTAGTTGTTTTTTATAATAAAAGTCATTTGTGCTTATGTTCGCCATACTTGATTTTTTTTGGAAGGCTCTTTTACAACGATGTTTTTTTCATGTATCGGAATTCGGTACAGCACATTATTCTTACTTTATTTAATTAAGTACAGTAAACTATGTATAATGAAAAATAGAGTTGAACAAAACTAAAAATCTGCAGTATTATAATATCTTTAACAGCTCCATTTTATTAATGGAGTGAAATCAGTACCCAGTAGCAAAACCTTTGTTAGTAATTACCGCTTGACACCGATGTGGCATAGACATTATCAGTTTCTGGCATGTTTCGACAGGAATGTTTGCCCATGCCTCACAAAAAGCTTCATTAAGTTTATCTAAATTTGCGGTACGATAAGTGGCTACTTTTTTCTTGATTTCGTGCCAAAGGTGCTCGATTGGGTAAAGGTCCGGGCTATTTGTTGGCAAATCTAGCACCGATACTGACTGACTGGTAAGAAACGACTTGACTGAACGGGCGGTATGTTTCGGGTCGTTATTATGCTGAAACATCCATATAATAGGGAGATGCTCCTCAGCATAGGGAAGCACCGTTTCCTCCAATATTGCCTTGTATTGATGTTGGTCTAAGTTACCCTGAACTTTCCTCATAGGTCCCACTCCACGTCCAGAAAATGAACCCCACATTTTAATGTTTCCACTGCCATGTTTCACCTGCTTTTTTGTGAATCTTGGATTCATTGCCGCTTTTACTGGAAGCCGTACGTATTGCCTTCTTTCTGAAGAAATCAAATTAACCTTGGTCTCGTCAGAGAATAATACATGTTGCCATTGGGCGTAGGTCCAATGTCTATATTTACGTGCAAAACGCCAAACGAGCATTTCTATGTTCTTTCTTCAACAATGGTACTTTGCGAGCCACTCTTCCGAACAACCCTGCTTCTACAAGACGTCGTCGAACGGTCCTCGCTGAGACGAAAGAGCTCGCTGACACCAGCTCTTTCGTCTGTCCCAAACACTTGTTTAATTAAAATAGAGCCTAGACATGGATCTTTCTTAGCTAACCTGGTTATCATTCTATCTTCTTGCGGAGTTGTTTTTCTCGATCTTTTTGTTCTAGGCACATTTAAATCTGTGTTATTGCGTCTGACATGTTGCACTGCATTGTATACCATAGTTTTTGAACAATTTAAATGTTCTGCTATCCTTCGGTATGGCCAACCATGCTCGACAACAAACTTCATGATAATTTTTCGTAGTGTTGGATCGCAACTTTTATTTTTACCCATTTTTCTTCAAAATATTTTTCAAAATTTAAAATAAATATCGGGATTGCTGCCAAAACTACCACGAAACAATAAGAGAAGTACAAAAGTATTGAGATTCAAATTTTGAAAATAGAACGCAATATCTCAGTGTCCCTAATTAATTGGCCAGCCAGCAATAAAGAGGTTTAATGTTTAAGAAGTTGTTATTGTTTGTATA
Source organism: Calephelis virginiensis (assembly GCA_002245475.1). NCBI lineage: Eukaryota > Metazoa > Arthropoda > Insecta > Lepidoptera > Riodinidae > Calephelis > Calephelis virginiensis. The sequence goes on along the minus strand of NJDC01001741.1, from coordinate 18,696 downwards.
ATCGGGCACATAAATGACTATTCCATATATCTTACATGTAAGTATTATACTTACATGTAAGAGATATGGAATATGGTTTAGACTCGTTGGAAAATAAAAAATAAATTCACAATTTGGTTTAACCAAAGAGTGTCCCTAATTAGTTGACCACAACTGTAGATGTCGGAGATATCACACACACGGGCCGAACAGGGACCACGGGACTAGTAGGCCGAGAGCTTACAACTTGAGGGTAGTTAGAAAATAATTCAGAAATATCAAAACAAAGCCGTAACACCTGATCTAGTCCTACAAACACATCGTAAACCTCATCGTCATAATAAACAATAGAGTAGCTACGTAATTACTCACTACACTTTTTACAAACATACCCACAATCACGCACAAACAACTATAGCGTACACCCATTTGTTACTAAACAAACCATCGTAAACATTGGAGTAAGCCTGCTACTATGACAACACTACGTAAACACGTCACGGTATCCGTGTTAACGCAAACGCCAAACTCCCGAAGGGGAAAGGGGGCTTCACCCCGACCCTCCTGCGTGAGTGCCGATTGAATAATGCACCCCCCGGACTACCCACAACTTGGGCCTTAAGATCCGAATTGAATTAACAATTGCGACCTAGAAGTGTCTCTTTGTCAACCTATGACAGGGAGAGACTATTACCAGTGGCGACCTTTGTAATTTTTTTTTCTTTTTTTTTATTGTGATGTTCAAGTGGTGAACATCGGCAGTATCCTGTGACATGGGTGGTCACAGCCTTTGTTATTCTTATTTCTATTAATATCGTGTGGAATTTTTATTTGATGGGTTATCGATTTGATGTAGCTGTTTTATTTTGACTTATACTTTTTTTTTTAATGCTTTTAATTTAAAGATTGTCTGTATACTCTTTTACTAATATATAATATATATTATGATACTACTATTATTACCGAACATTTTTTGATTTTGCTTTTTGATTTAATTTCATATGCTACATAATTATATAAAAGTATATAATATCGAGCATATATAAGTACTATTTATTGTTTTAATTTGGATTATTTCATTTATCTATTATATTTGATTTGCAAACAAGTTGGGCCAATTTCAAACGAAGTTGGTTCCAATTTGCTATATTTGCAATCGTGTTGGCCAGAGTATTCTCCAATTGCTGTTGTGTTTTGATGCTGTCCTTAGCAGGAATGTTTCTGCTGGCCAGGGCAACCCTAGCAATATGCTATCGTTGCCCTTGCCAACATCTCTCATTTCCGTCTAATTGGACAGTCATCGCTGAACGCATTGTGGCTGGTGTTGTCTAGCTTTGCGTGGGAGCAGTTGCAACAAGTTGGAGCCTTGCTGGTTATCTGCTCCTCGCACTTTGATCTGAGGTGAGGCCCTCCACAGTGACTGCACTTTGGTACAGTCTCTATGCAGAGCTTTCTGCTTCGTTCGAGACCTTCGTATTAGACAGTGGTCCAAACACTGAGAGACGTGCCCAAAGCATGTCTGCCGAATTATGGCGGCGCTAGGGTTTATATACACGTGGCAGCGATGAACGAACCAATAAGAAACGAGTTACTTTCTAATACGCCTGCTGTTTTGCTAATGAGACTACTTTATCCATGACGTCCCGACAACGGACCAATAATAAACAAGCTACGAGAATTCCGATGCACCTGTGGCGCCAAATGTACTTACTAATGACCACAATATTACAACTGTACTTTGTTCATGACTATCCGACGTTACAAGCGGATGCGCCACACGTTGCACCGACGACACTCATGACCACAGATACTAAAATATAGGTATACTAGCTCATGACCTTCTGACATCCCATCCCATGATATTTTCCAAATAATTTTATTGATTTTTTCGCGAAGTTCTTCGGAAAAACGACTTGAGTTTACACTTACTTAGCTTATCTATGGATTACTAACATTTGTGAACACTGAGTACGGACCATAATCGTTAGAGCCAACCAGGTTAAAATTACAATTAACAATCTTTTTATTGTTTGCTGAATGGTGTCTTTTATTAATATTACTTATTGGTGGTCTTTTATTAATATTACTTCTATCATAGTTAGCACATGAAATGTCCGTTGTAACTAATTTACTAATATTAATTTGAACATTGAACATTTAAAAACATTCATAGGTAGAGTATTGCTAGAGACTACCTCTATTGTCTCATCAAGTAATTTAAATTACTTGAGTCATGTAAAACATTAACAGTATTACTTGACTGCTCAAAAGAAGCAGTTGTGTTAGCCTAGTACTTGGCTGTCTTAAATATAAAAGTATATAGCGATAATGCTATTTGTCTCTTAAAGTAATCAGAAAGATAATAACTATCTTATGTCACTAAATAATTAATCCTAACAAATGAATTTGAGTCAATAAACTCAAATTTACTGTTATACATTGACATTGTCTGTAATTTCAAATTACATTTGTACCTAATATTATTTTCAGCCAGTGGCAACTTTTTACTATATGGCAATGCAAAACGATAAATTTTATCTACATTTGAGAGCGATAATTGATCAAAATATTGTAACTCATGTTACATTTGTTACATATTCTCTTCTCCCAATACAAAGATTTAATACAGTGTTGTGTGCAAAAGTACAGAAAATAACTTTATTTAATATTTGAGAAAAAATGGCACCTGTCATACAAAAGTTAGACACCGGAGTACCAAATGTTTTTGTTAAAATTGGTGCCATATTTTTACCTATTTTTTCAGAATACATAATTATTTTTTTATTTCCCTTGCTGTAATTAGTATTATCAAATCCTCTTTTCAAGTTTTCAGTGTGACATAAGAAAGGCATGGAAGAATTTATAGATGAAGATGGTTGTAAATAGCTTGATTTAGTAGGTGTATGATAGACTAAATGATTTTCAAACAATGAGTTACGCCTATCTTCATTATATTTACATAGATCAAGCAAGCTATTAACAGCCAGTATATGTTCTTTACTTCTTTTTGCACAAGATTAAATTTAAGGGATTTCTAAAACTAAAAATAAATCTTTTTCTAAAACTAAATAAAGTAAACTATGGAGGGATTTCTCGAAACTCCTTATTTTAGCCTGTAAAGTAACCATATCTAATTCATATTTATTTAATTTGTTTTTGGTTTTAATACAATTTCCTTCACATATATTGTAATTTTTTAACAATAACTTGTTTTTTTTATTTTTTCCTGTGATTCCTTAATGATTTTATTAAGTTTGATATATTTTTTTCAATTTATTTATATTAAAACAAACAGGTTTTTCTGAATTTTGTATAATGCACAGGTTAAATCTATAGTTACTAAGGGAGGTGACTTACAATTAATCTGTGATGTAAGAGAAATAAATGGATGATGGTTTATCGAACAGTTCCTCAAATACTTAGCGACTGTGTCTGCGCTATCTTGATTCCCTGATCAACACACACAAAGCCTTGAATTGTCTGCCGGGCTTGGCTCAGTCTATGTTCCAGTTCAACGTTGCGCTTGAGTGTTTGATCAAACTCAACACTGCACTGGTGAAATGAATTGACAAAAAGGGTCAGTTGATTACGTTCTTGGCAAACGCTTAAAAATCTTTGGTGTAAATCAGCCATTTCACTTTTCAATTTTTTATTAGAATTTAAAACATCTAAAACTTCTCTTTAACTATCTTTTTGTTCTTTTTCGAACCTCTCGCACAATTCTTTGTACTTTTTTTTATTCCTGCAGGGCAAGCTGAAGCTTGTCTTCCTGAAAGCGAGCTGAGGCCTTACGGGTCATCATGTTTTTGTTTCAAGTATAAAACTAAGTATAAATAAATGTGCTTGATGTATTAAATATATGTAAATAGTGTAAATTGATCAACTTAAACAAAAACACTCCCGACTTATAATGAAATTGTAGGCAGTAACGTGCAAGAGATACGATACTAACTTTAAAATTGTCAAGTATTCCAGGAATAAATGTTACAAAATACTCACAGTTTTGGTGATATAACTATTTAAGAGAAATTATAAAATATACTTTGCCAAATTTCTCTCCTTTTTTTGTTTGACAGCTGAATAGTTGGACCAATATTTTAACAATTTTCCACTTATTAAACTCAATAGAACACTGTATTAATATGTAACTTTATTAAGAATAATAAAAACATGAATAAAGAATAAGTATTCACTATGATAATAAATACTACGAGGGTAGTTCCAAAAGTTCTAAGCCCGACCAAGAAAATGAAAGAAAAGTGGGTCTTAATTTATTTTTATTTTTCGACATAGTCTCCATCTATCAGTTTATCCCCTCGAAAAAAAATGATTCCGGAAGGTCGGCGAAATAGTCGTTTACTGCGACTATCACCTCATCTTTGGTCGACAATTTCGAACCACCCAAGTGTTTTTTTAAATTTGGAATTAAATGATAATCCGAGGGGGCTAAATCCGGCGAATAAGGTGGGTGGGGCAGCAATTCGCAGCCACAATCATGGATTACAGACATTGTTTCAACCGAAGTGTGAACACGTGCATTGTCTTGATGAAATAAAACTTTCTTACGCAACATTCCCGTCCTTTTTTCTTTTATTTCTTCCCGGAGTCTTCGTAAAAGGTTACAATAATAACCAGAATTTATAGTTTGACTTTTCGGTAAATAATCCACAAAAATAATGCCCTTCGCATCCCAAAAAACAGAAGCCATGACTTTGTTAGTCGACAAAACGACCTTAGCCTTTTTCGGTGTAGGAGAGTCTGATCTTTTCCACTGTTTGGATTGTTGCTTTGATTCAGGAGTATGGTGGTGAACCCAGCTTTCATCCGTGGCAACAAATCTAGACAAAAAGTCCTCGGGATCAGTCTCAAAAAGTTCCAAACAGTCTCGCGAAATTGTGTGTCGAACTCGTTTTTGTTCAGCTGAAAGCAACCTCGGGACCCAGCGAGCAGAAACAAGAAAGCAAGTTTGTGTAATAATTTTCGAAATAGATTATGTAGTTCCGATTTCTCGGCACCCCACGTGCAAGTCTAATAACTGTATCGGAAACAACACCAAGCTCTGGCTCTGCTGGCAGACGCTCGTGTGTCATTTTACCAGATTAAATTTCAAACTGGTACAAAGGCTTGCAAGCAGCGCATAACAAATAAATTGAAGCCCCATTTATGTGACTTATTTAGTAAGTATTCTTTTAAAAAATGCCCCATTTTCGTGGCACGCATTTTTTCGTCCACTGATAACCTCTGGTCATATGGAAACGAATCAAATCTGTTATTTAGATGATCGATTATTAGTCTGAGTTATGGAGCCTATCGTGGTTGACATGGCTTGTAGGCAAATATTTGTCATTGTCATTGAAATGAATGAAACGTCTTATCATTTCAAATCTGTTTAGTGACATGGTTTCAGAAATAGGGGCAAATCCAAATTTTGTTGACTAATATGATCGTATATTGGGATATTTAAAAACGGACATAAATGTGAGTATTCTTAAATACTGATGCAATTCTGTGCTCGTAATTGATTCCGGTCGAGCTGGATTTTTTTTGTATGCTATACGTATTCCAAAATTTAATCGGTAAAAAAGTAGAAAAAAATTAATACGATGTCTCTAGGATTGCTACTTCAATAATAGATAATGAGTATTGCCGTCAAACAATATTTTGTTCTCGTTATTCTCGTTCGATGGTGATGAATCGGTTACTCTGGCTCAGAGGAGGTCTGGCTGTTTTTAAAATAGTCCAAAGTAATATAAAAGTTGATAGCAAAGGTGTCTAACTTTTGTGATTCTGATTTCTGTTATTTTGTAAATTTATAAGTTTTTTTTAAATACTGTAATCAGGCTTAAATTTAATTTAATTATAAAAATAATTAATTTGTGAGTTCTTATCTAATAAAATCTAGAACCTAGTACATTAGTATTTTATTTTTATAATGAATTAATTATAATTGTGGTTAACGGGGATTAATGAACAAAAAGTTCACTAATCCCCGTTGATGGGGATTGTCAACGGGGATTAGTGGAGTAAGCCCATTTTATAAACACATGAATTTTGAGATGAAAACTATCGAATTCGTGCAAAATGAGAAAATAAACTAGAAAAAGCAAAAAGTAGAACTACTTACCGATACAGTACACTTTTTATTCAACTTCACTCAAACTATTTTTACTGTTTTTGAGAAGTTGTAAGTGTGCACCAGTCGCGCCAACGTCGTACGTTGGTTATAAAATGACAGTATTGTTCGCGCGTATTTTGAATATCAAGTTTGAAAATTGTAGCTGACATTTGGCTATAAAGTTAACGTTTCATTTTAGATACGCCACGCATTAAGGGTTAAACAACTCCTCAAAATGTTCGGCATTCATTTTATTATGATTGTCACTTGAATCTGTGTTGACTCAAACATCAATCAGGGGGGTGGGGGTATTCCTCACTTCCAATGTACCTAATTATAACGCGTCTTCATTTCCCTGTAGGGGCCTTAAGACCCGTTGTCGTTGTAAAGTAAAAAATGTTATTAATTTTAAGAATTAGTTTCAATTTATATATTTTTTTAAGCAATATACGTTTTTAAGGGACTGTAAGACAAACAAGGAGACAAATTGCTTTATAGTAACAAATTCACGGATTTTATACAGTGCAAAGATTTTAATAGTACGTTGCCAACCTGAGAACAGGATATGAAGCCTATTGCATAAGTAAGGTAACCGGCTACTCTGTCTTCATACTGGATCATGACAATGAAGTAATTATGTAAAACAGTAGTACAAAATATACAGATGACCCATTGTTAAAGTTACTTAGTCAAAGAGTTACAGTGTTAGTGATAAATAAGCCAATGTTTATGAGTGCTTGACAGGAAAGCAATGGAGCTATTCTTTAACCACCTGCTTCACCGGCACCAGCTTCGGGAAAAGTAAAGCAGTTCTCATCTTGGCCATAAATTTCCTTCCCTGCGATACTCTTTTATGGCAATTAAGTGCCTTCTGCGCCACAAAATTATGTCTTGTCTGTCAATTAGAGAACTGCGCCACTTAATGCTTGTATATTTCAAATTCAAGTGTTTTAGAACTATCTTCACTGTCGCTCTTGAAGGATTGGATAATTCTTGATCTTCATTCCCCGCGTTTGTGATCTAAAAAGATCTCTGTATCCTATTAGGGAGTTTCTTACCATTTTGATTGCCACTACCCAAAGAAGAAGAGTTTCTTGAAAGTTTGAGCGTTAGCTTAAGAAGAAATAATCGGCTCCATCCATTTTGCCTCGTTGGTCGAGTGGCTAGCGTACACGCCTAACTTACATCGACCAACCGCGAGGCTCGGGTTCAATTCCCGACGGGGGCAGGCATTTGTGTGATTAACATTTAAGTGTCTGCATTTCCGGGTCTGGGTGTTTATTAAATTTATTCTGGTATATATTTAAGTATTTCTATCTATTAGAATCGTTGACTAACACCCATAACACAAGCATATAATTTGCTTACTTTGGGGTTAGATTCAATTTGTGTGACTTGTCCTGAGATATTTATTATTTATTATTATTATTTTTGGACTTGGTTCGTCATTCATTCGGAGGTATTCCAGTACTTTGTTGGTAGAATCTGCATGATTATTAGTTGGTTTCCTCTTAGCTCGATTTTCTGGGCCTGAAACATGCGATTCACTATGAGAAACATTTGATTTTTCTTGAGTGATTGAAATGATATTTTTGTTTGTAATCAAATCAAAACTCTGTGTACTGGAATTCAACTACTCTTGGTATTTCTCAGTTGTGATTGAGAATCACAGTTAACATTAGTGTTTAATGATCTGTTTTTGTTGCAATCATCTAGAAATCGCATTAGTTCGGCCTAAGCCCAATTTTTACATTTTTTGATAAGGAGACAGCAATGCTTTTTTGTGCTTCGGCACTTTCCATTCGGAAAACCAGTATTTACCTGGAACTAAAGGTTTTACAACTTTAGGTGAAATTTAAAACTATAGGTGAAATAGTTAAGGAAGTAAATCAAGCGATTTGGAAAGTTTTACAACCCGTATATATACCTGTTCTTGCGAAAACAATAATGTGGAAACAGTCTATGATTAGATTCAATGAGAGATGAAGATTTCCAAATTGCGTTGGTAGTATAGATGGGAAACATGTCTATATAAAATGTCCACCCAATACTGGATCATTATATTTTTGCTATAAACAGAAATTTTCCGTAGTGTTACTTGCTATCGTCGACCCTAAATTATAATATTATTTGTATCGATGAGGGTAATTATGGAAAAGAAAGTAATAGTAAAATTTTTCAAAGGCCTTTTCTATCATAAACTCGTCAATAATCAGCTGCCTATTCCCGGACGAAAACCATTACCCGATTGACATCAACCAATACCTCAAGTTTTCATTGGTGATAGCGATTTCCAATGAGAAAGTTTTTTGATGAGACCTTTCCCTATTGATGTCGCTAGTCACGATGAAATGAAAACATTTTTTTGATAAAAGATTGAGTAGTGGCAGACGGATAGTACCTTCGGCATTTTACGCAAAAATGGAGTTCTTTCCTAAAAGCATTTGAAATTGATGAAGACACTGTAGTGTTCGTCGTCAAAGCTGCCTTCTGTTTACACAACTATCTAAAGGAAAAAAGAGAACTTCAAGTCACGAAGTTTATGTGGATCACAGGAAAAATTTTCAAAATTGAAGTTATCTACACTCAATAAACAGCAGGAGCAGTTTAACAGCGTTTGCTATTAGAGAAGAATATATTTACAAACTTTTTTGTAGTAAAACGCTTGCACAGTGTACTTATCCATTATACACTTTATTTAATACTTTTCCTTACTCTATAGCCTACCGGTTTTACTTTTTAGAGCATCATCAGGGCTTTAGTGTGTATATAATGGAATTCCACCAAGTGCCGACGATAACAATTATAGATTCTAAGAGTTTATTTCGTATTTTAATGAACAGTTATAATATTACTGGAGGAAAGTACATGTACCTATTTGAAATTAATAAATATTTTAAAAGAAAAATTGTATTAGTTTTTTTTTTGCACTTACCATCTTCTATGCCCATTTCCATATCTATATCAAGCCATGCTGCTTTTGTCTTACGACGATTTTCATATTAAGAATCACTTAGATCATACAAAAGTCGCCTTTCCTTACTAACTCATTTAATTTTTCGGCGGAGGCAGCAATCGTGGCATTCCACGAGTTCTTTTACTTTCTGACAATAGAATACAATACGTTCGTACTGATTTTTTTTCCATTAAATCACGGTTTCATCAACCTTGATGAAAAAAATATGACGCAACTCATCATCATCATCATCATTTCAGCCATAGGACGTCCACTGCTGAACATAGGCTTCCCCCGTTGACTTCCACTTCGACCGGATGGAAGCGGCCTGCATCCAGCGAGACCCCGCGACCCTTATAAGGTCGTCTGTCCACCTCGTGGGTGGCCGTCCTATACTTCGCTTGCCGGTGCATGGTCTCCACTCGAGAACTTTTCTGCCTCAACGGCCATCAGTTCTCCGCGCTATGTGCCCCGCCCACTGCCACTTCAGCTTGCTAACCCGGCTGGCTATGTCGATGACTTTCGTTCGCCTGCGGATCTCCTCATTTCTGAATCGATCTCGCAGGGAAACCCCGAGCATAGCCCGCTCCATAGCTCGCTGTGCAACCTTGAGCTTGTTTATCAGGCCCACAGTAAGAGACCACGTCTCGGTGCCGTAGGTCATCACTGGTAACACACACTGGTTAAATACTTTTGTCTTGAGACACTGAGGTATTTCAGACGAAAAGATGCTACGCAATTTCCCGAACGCTGCCCAACCGAGTTGGATTCGTCTATTTACCTCTTTTTCGAAGTTAGACCTACCTAACTGGACCGTTTGTCCTAGGTATATATATTCGTCGACAACTTCGAGGATCGCGTTCCCAACTGACACTGGGGTGGGCGCTACATGGACATTCCGCATGATTTTCGTCTAGTCCATGTTCATCTTAAGGCCCATCTGCCGGGAAACACGATTGAGGTCTTCGAGCATTGTACTAAGCTCTTCCAGCGATTTCGCCATTATGACTATGTCATCGGCAAATCGAAGCTGAGTGATGTACTCGCCGTTGATGTTGATGCCCATTCCTTTCAACTCCAGAAACTTAAAAGCGTCCTCCATTGCATTGGTGAAGAGCTTAGGAGATATAACGTCTTCCTGTCTTACACCTTTCTGCAATGGAATTGCCTCTGTGCTCTGATCTTGTACTCGGACGGACATAGTGGCGTTGTTGTACAAACACTTCGACATAGCGATAGTCAATGTGGCACCGCTGGAGAGACTGTAGCACTGCCCAGGTCTCGATCGAATCAAAGGCTTTCTCATAGTCCACAAACGCCAAGCATAATGGCAAATTATACTCCTCTGTCTTCTTATAATTTGCCGCAGCGTATGTATGTGGTCTATGGTACTGTAGCCTTTTCGGAATCCGGCTTGTTCGGGTGGCTGGAAGTCATCAAACCTGCGCTCGAGACGATTCGTGATGACCTCGAAAACAACTTATAAACATGGCTCAGAAGCGAGATGGGCCTGTAATTCTTCAGAAGGGTCTTATCGCCCTTTTTAAAGAAAAGTACCACCACGCTTCTGTTCCATGCTTCTGGCGTAATACCTCCGAGCAATACGGAATTGAATAGCTTCTGAAGGACTCTAAGTACTGGTGTTCCACCAGCTTTCAGAAGCTCGGTGGTGATTCCGTCTTCACCCGGCGCCTTTTTGTTTTTAAGCTTACGTAGGGCCATTCTAATCTCGTACAGGCTGATGTCAGGGAGATCTTCAGTATAGTGTCGGGTCAACTTGGCTCTGGGGTCTTTCGCCGTGTTAGTGACAGGTTTTGCGACCGAGGTATATAACTGTCCATAAAATTTCTCGATTTCCCTCAATACCTCAACTTTAGTGGACGTGACACTACCGTCTTCTGTCTTCAGCTTCGTCAACTGGCTTTGCCCAATAGACATGTCTCTTGCGAACACTTTAGACCCTTGGTTCCGCTCTATTGTTTGTTCAATACTATTCGTATTTAACTTACGAATGTCGTGTCGCAAGGACTTGGAAATCCGTTTATTGAGCTGCCGGTAAGCTTCAGCATCATCAGGAGTCTGCAGTGTCATTGCGCGTCGTTCGCGTAACGCAACTAAATGTTCTAAAACTAAAAATTTATTCTACCTTAAGATAAAATCATATTATAAGTAATTTCATCCTGTTATTTTAATTATTTACCTACGGTATCTATGTATTTTCAAGAAAACAACAAAAATGTTACTTCAGCTAACATAACAAAAAAGATAACCAAAACTTCAGTATCAAGTTTAGATTTAACCTAACATAAGAACCGTTATATTAGAGATCTTTGTGCCAGTCTTCAAAACACGATGGACACATTGTAGATTTGTCACAACCTTTGCAGTCATTAGTTAGTGTCCTGACCTATCTTACTCTTTGAGCATTGCTTGCATGACAAAAATGCTTTTTTGATGGTGTAGAAGACATCATGCGTGTTGTGGTTGTTCCACTAAACTGGTCTAAACTGCTACACAGTAGGCTGTTGTTTTTAATAGACTTTTGTATCAAATCTACCCCTTTTTCTTTTAGTCCAATCGATTTTCGGATTAGTTCTTCTCTGTATTTTATAAACTCGTACTTTGTGTCTTTCTTCATAAGGGCCGATCCAAGATTTTTTCCCAAGGCGGAGACGGGCAATAAAACTGTAAATGGTACTGTTACGTATAAATGTTTGATATTAGGATTTTTTTTTATTATACTTTCTAAATATGTCGAAAACTGCGTTAGCATTCATGGCAATGTCTGGATGGATGTGCATTAAATCATGTCCATTTATACGTTCATCTGTCATACTTCTGTGAAGATATGATTTTAATCTACACAAGGTAGGAAACGACCGTTCGGGAGTACTAGTATTCACTGGAAATGTACACAGCAATTGACAAAGAGCTCTAATATTTGGCGGCACTGTCGCTCTTTCGTAGGCATATGCCGGAGTAAATACTCCTTGTATTTACTCTCATCTGTTAACAAATGTTTAGCTCTCCCTTCGAGGCTAGATAAGGAAGATTTTCTTTTAAATAAGGATAAAACCTACGAGCATGTGGTTGTGGATAAAACCAATTATAAAACTTTTATATCCAAAGAAAGACAAAATATTTTAATAGTACCTATTACCGTTTGTTTAAAAATGCGCGTGGTGAATAAGAATAGTTAAACCGATAGAAACATCCTATTTAATACATTTTAAAGATAAATTAAAGGTAAGCGTAACGCAAGCTTGTGGAATGGTGAGCTGACAGCACTGATAAATATACCTAAATATTTCAAAGTACGTACATAATATAGATAAACAACATCCAGACACACAATAAACATCACTCGTGCTCATCACACAATTTATTGTCCTGGATGAGAATTGAACCCACGACCTTGCCTCTCACAGCTGGCTTATCACCTACTGCGCCTTGGAGGCTGTCAAAAAAAAGCTGTAAAACTCTATGATTTTGTAAGTACAAACTCGGGTGCAAGTTAAATTAGATCATAATTTTGTTTTAGTTTCATCGTTTTCTTATACTAGAAATTAAATGGGTGGACACTCATTTTACCACTTAGGAAGTGTCTCTCGCGCAAACTATTTAGTTTAGAAAAAAATGTTGGTGAAAACCGCAATATTATTTTGGAAGACCTATCCATACATACTCCACACTCTCGGATGCTCAAATGGTTGATCGCCATCGACTAGTCGATCGTCAGCAGGAACAGGAGTCAGTCAGAATTACATCTTAAACGTGGTGCAAAGTTTATTAATAAATAGTACAAAATAGGTGCCGCAGAAAAAAGTTAAACTAATCATTTTAACAACGATTGGGAGGAAGAAGTTTGGTTTTGTATAGTAAAGGATAAGTTGAATTGTCTGAAATGCCGTGTTTTAATTGCTATACCTAAGCATGGGAACTTAGAGAGACATCATAAAACGGTATATAAAAACTGTGAACAGAGTTTTCCCGCCAAAGAGTGAATTAAGTAAACAAAAAAAACGTGATTTGGTAACTCGTCTAAAAAAGAACAAAGTGTGTTCACAAGGCTAGCCAAACAATCAAAAACTGCAACGGTCGGGTCATTTAAAATATCTTAAATTTAACGAAACACAAGAAACTATTTGAAGATGGATCGGTTGTAATGGAAGCATTTTTTCACAACCGACCAATAGTCACGCCGGTGCAACTATGGATGAATAAAAATATCCTTAGTCACAACCATAAGGACTTTTTTTCAACTAAGCCACGTTATACTGTGTAAGTTTTCTATAATGAAAAACGATAAAATAAATAAAGGTGGAATCTAAAATTTTCTCGCTGGAAAAATAATACTCAGACAAAGACAAAAAAGCTGTTATTTATTTATGTAAATACCAAAGAATTAACGCATTACTTTTAAATTAGTAACAGTGATGTCGTTTTGAATTAACGCCATTTGTTTTATTATAATGAAATTGTCTTTTCCAATTTTAACTTTTCTTTTATTTGGATTTATATTATTTTCAATATTTTTAGTTGTCATCTCATCTTGCAAAACTTCGACTACCAATAAAAGCGTATTCTGACTAGATGTAGCTCCATTCGATTCCAATTTTGCCAAAAGGTAAAAGAGGCACACATGCACATAATCCTACAATGCGAGTGAAAAGTTTCACCTTTAGACCAATGGGCTTACTTTTCTTCCAGATACTGTGGTGAAAATCTTAATAACACTTTTTAATTATGACACTTGAAAAAAAAGCTTTACGGCATTTGTTGTAGCAAACACAAAGTCAGCATGAATTTTTGTAGGAGCCCATTCTGGACTCTAAGTTGTTAATAAATCGCCTAAAGCACTATAAGTTGACTCCTCTTCGTCCCTCATTAAAGTTTATACAAATGGGAAATATTACTTGTATTTGAAGTACACCCAAATCGCCATGTACAGAAAATTGCTGAACTAATGGTTTTGGCGAACTCTTGAAAGTTGTTAGGACAAAATATTCTTTAATGTTTGACTGCAGTTCCTTATTTTCAAAATGACATAACAATAATAGTCTTGACTCATAGAATCGGTAATCCTCTAAAAGGAAATTTTCAAATTGGACTGTTATTTCTACTCGATCCAACCGAGAATAAATTATTTTTTTCTTACGTTTAGTATTTTGTTCCTTTCAGAGTATAAGCTTCGTTTGACGTTATTGAATAAAGGTACTTATGTACTTTCAGCAATATTCAGACCTTTGTCGAAAATTGGTTTAAAGTGTTTCATAAAAATCTTAAAGGCCAGCTGATGTACCTGTTTCACCTTTCATATCGTCTACCGAGCATAATATATTATTGGTGGTATAATCAGGCTTACACTTTGAAGGATGATTTGCATACTTTATTAATCGTCCATACTAACAAAACCAAAATAAAATAACATTAGTAAGTTCCAACCCAATCCCTCGTGATTGAATATAATTAGTATCTAGTAATTTCTTTCTACGAGTAAATTGCTCATATATCAAGTTTGCTTACCAAACTAGTAATAGATCCGACGCATTTGTGAGTGCGTTTTTTGCAACAAAACCAAATAATACTTTTGTTGGCATATACTTTTATTTATAATAATGATGTCCAATTTCAATAAACAATTTCGCGTTTTGTTTCTAAAATAATAAATTCTAAAATGTAATCCATGTTTTTCGCGACGGATAAGAACTAGATAACAAATGCATATAATTGACATTGTTAGTCATAATATATTATTTTTACCTCAATAACAAATAGTCTGCAACAAATAGATTAAATTCAGTACTCGTATATTATATATGTAGGAAGAGAAAGGAGCCGCGCGGACCCTGACATATACTTATAAAAAACTTATATTCAATTATTACTGATAGTACATAAATATAATATTATCTTATAAATACTTATAAAAACGAACTTTATAATTCTGCTTATTCTATGTTGTGACTGAGGATAATTTTATTCATCCATAGTCAAACCGATGTGGTAATTCGATGTGATAATGGGTCGGCCATGCATTTATTAAAGCAAGTGAGACTATTTGGATATTTTAAAAATAAAGCACAGAGTATGTTTTAATAATATACAAAGGATAGTACATATTCGTAAATTAACAAAAGCATTTAATGTATTGTACCTGATGATGTAAATGTGTTGCAACTTGTAGTTATCAGAGGTAATTTTTTCTGGTATATGTAAGGTAGATAGGTAGGTTGTAGAGGTACTTGGCGATGTATGTGTTTCGTAGTTATCAGTAAACAAGGTTTCCTGTATAGGTGGTACAAGTGAAGTTGTGTATGGATAAGGTGTAGATGCGGCTGGTGATGAATGTGTTGCGAATACATTATTGATCTGAACTGAATGGCTATGTAAATTGTTAAGTTGGGATTCAAACAGTATATCATTTATGGCTTTTTCTGCTTATAATTTCTAAGTTACATTAAGACTCTTTAATTATCAGTTCACACCAGCGCGAGCGGATTAACATCTTGTTGTGGGGATACATACTAAGACAATAAAAATTTCGTTTAGAAATTCGTTTTACTTTACTAAAGTTCCTGAAGTCTTTCTTAGTTTTGTTAATGGCCTTTTATTCGTAATGGATGAAATTACATAAGAATATTGCTTTTTAAATATGACTTCGGATGAACCATTGTCTTCTAAATAGTAAACAAAACTTGTTACTTTTAGACAACTACTGAAGATCGGATTGAAGTTAGACATTTTCGTCTTTCTAAAATAATAGTTCTCTTGGGGCTAAGGGGAAGTTTGTAGAGCACTTAAGTTTACGAGTGCTTTCACATCCTATCTTAACACGTTAAACGCCATGGGGGTCACCGGTGACCTCACCCTTCCTCTATCATAGCGCCATGGGGGTCACCGGTGACCTCAACGTATAGTCATATTCAAACTACTTTTTCTCGCCGCCGACCATACTGACTGTTACTTTATTCGTACTCCGTGACCGGCACGGCGCTGTAGAACTATACTGCGCAGTGCGACAAATATACCTTGTAAGGAATTGAAAAAATGAAAGATAGCGAAAAAAGTAACCAAAATAAAAATTCAGGATATATAATTCAAATTAGTCTTTATTATTTAAACGAAAATTAGCAGTCTTTATTTTTTAATGAAATACAAACATAAAAATCAGTTTTACTGAAAAATACAATAAATTTCTCATTGGTAAGCATAATTACAAACAACCATTAGAAATATAAATAATTAGCCATAATATTTGACAAAACATGCTGTAAAAGATGAGATAAGAAACCTTTTATAGCATCAACATATTAGCGATGGACATAATTGAAACATTTTAGACAAAAGTGAGGCTCCCCCTTACATTGCACACAGTACGTACTCACTTTCTTAGCTTTATTCTTACCTATTTTACGACCAAATTCCTGTACTGAATCTTTATACCATTGCACGCAAAAACGACGCGGGTCTCTTACTTTTCCTTCCTTTAATTTTAGAACATACTTGAGTCTTTTAGGTCTTTCATTGATAATTATTTCTTGGGAATCTGCTGGCCGAGTCAAATAATTTATGAGAGCCCTCCTAAAGTCGACAATTGAAGATTTGCTCTGCTTATTTTCATTGTACATGACCCAAGCATTTACAACTGCCGTATTTAGAAGTAGTTCTATTGCCAATGTTCTATACCATTTTACGGTTTTCCGCAATGGCGAAGAATAGGCACCCATCTGGTCACTCATGTCTACAGACCCTTTCGATTTATTATAATCCAAAATAACTTATGGTTTACGAATCTGTTTGCCTTTTTTCACCACCACAGCAATTTTGTCGGAATGCTTTGTCGACAGCATAAGCACGTCGTTCTTATCTTTCCATTTAAGCACTGTTACTACATCTTCATTCTCCATAGCCATTGTTTCACCTTTTTGCAGTTTCGAATCAACAACAGCCTTAGGCAATCCTCTTCTGTTTTTTCGCAATGTGCCAATTAAATGGGTTTGCTTCTCCAATAACCAATAAGCCAGTTGCAAGCTAGTGTACCAGTTATCAGTTGCTAGCGTGTGTCCTTTGTCAAATTTATTTTCACATAGTGCCATCACCACATTTCTTGGCGTAGTATTTATTGCGTCAATGTTTTTCCCACTATACAAATTAAGTTTGCAAGTATATCCGGGAACAGTACATAACTTAAATAGCTTCATGCCATACTTGTGTCGCTTACTTTTATTGTATTGCCTGAATATTATTCGACCTCTGAAAGGTACTTGGCTTTCATCCACACAAACATCTTCTTTAGGTGAATAATATTTCTGGAAAGTAGCATTGAGAGCATCGATTAAAGGTCTCATTTTGGCAATACGATCGTTTCTGTCGACAGATAAATTGTCGCTAAAGTGTAGGTATTGCAGTAGTAACTCGAAGCAGTTCCTACTCATAACGGTAGCTGGAAAAGTTTGTCCAAGTATCTTGTCTTTGCTCCAATAATAAGCTAATTTCGGCAGCTTTACTACACCCATAAACAAGACCAGCCCAAGAAACTGTTTTATTTCTGTCTTTGTTGAAATAATTGAAATAAAATTATATTTCGAGAAAAACACTTCTTTTATTTAATCGTTCACACGTCTACATTTTCAATGACAAAAAGGCACACACACAAAGGTGTTGCCGCGAATCTCAGATAAAGTATCCCCTAGATGGATCACATTTAATCAAAACTTGCGGAAAAGTTTTTTCTCTTTTTAATAGGAACAAAATGTCATTTGCTTGAAAGAGAAAGCTATAGTATCTCTAGTGGGTCTAAAACTATCAAATGATGCCAGTTTGACTATACATTAATACATATTGATATATCGCTGCATAGTGATGTATAAATTTTATCGATAATTGAAATACAAGTGACAAGTCCTTGTCGGTCGCTAAAGAAACCATTATTTCTTTATATATTTTATTGGGGAGACATAAAAATAAAATTTTACTTATTATGTTACTATATCAAGTGGGTGATAATAATTTTTTGAATAACCTTTTCGTACTACAAAATCTACTTAATAAATACGATTGGGTAGGTTTGAAGTTTGTACTACCGAACAACTTAAAACTTAGGTACTTAATTCCGAATGCGCAAGAGAGTTAGTGTTTTTCCTAATTTTTCTACAATCACGCAAAGTCTGCGTAACGGATTGCGTTACATTTCTTACATCTTGAAAACACACAAAACATTTTTCTCGACTATGTAAATGGTTAGCAGCTTTTTTTCAACTATTTCTATGCACATAATTTAACCGCAGAAAAAGTAATTTTGTACATTTAAATGAATGTTTAAATATGTAGTCATACAAATCTAAATTTTCAGTAATGTCGTCTTTGAAAAAAAAACCGGGAGCAAAATCAGTCAATTCGTTTAAAAGTTATGTGCATGTATGTCTGTCTATATCCAGGCCGCGACTTTCACTGAATTCACTATGACAAAATTTGGTTGGCGGGTACTCTATGATCCGTCAAAGGTTTAAGGCTACTTTATATTCCTGTTCCTTAATGTCTTTCTGTGGTAAAGTGGGTAAAAGATGAAGTTAAAGCTTGGCTACAAATTATTAACACGTTATCCGATTTTATATATTCTTTTGTTAAGGTATACTGTAGAAAT
>NJDC01001739.1:75517-89772 GCA_002245475.1 Calephelis virginiensis | reverse complement strand
TGTAAATTAGGCTAAGATTTATTAACGCTTTATCAGTTTTTATTCATTTTATTTCTGAAGCACTTTTTATAGATTGTTGGTTTTTTTTTTCAAGTCGTAACTTTTGCAGATTAGAAATTACATACATATCTTCACGCCAAGTCCCTTACGGAGTAGGCAGAGAGTATCGAGTGCCAGACATCACGATCCTGTCAAACCTGTCTTGCTTCCTTCACATTCATAACCCTTTTCATACAAACACGCCGGTTTCGGAGACTCTTGACACCACCCTCGGATAATATCCGATTGATCTGATCGTGAAATGTCAGCCTTGGTCTCCCCGGGTACCTACATCCATCCACATTCGCATTGTATATCTGCTTTGTCAATCTTTTATTTGTCATTTTTTCCACATAACCGAACCAGCGGAGCATGCCCTTTCGCATTAAGAAATTACAGTTACATAAATACTCATTATAAAATGACAAAAGAACTTAAAATTACTAATAGAGAAACATTTTATCTCAGAGATAATCCTACAACATATACACATCTTCATGCCTTATCCAGCTGCAAAGTGGGCAGAAAGTATCTAGTAGTTGGCCGGTTTAGCTAGTAAGGTAATAAATTTGTGTATTTATTTGTAACGAATAAATTTATTTTTGAACAATCAGCTCGAAAAAAGGTCTGCTCTTTAAAATACCGTGACCATGACTAAACGGTAGTATTGTGACGATTCGCCCGGATTGGTACCACTGGGTTAATTATCCCTGCCGTCTATTAGTCACGGTGCCAGTGATACATGAACCAACGTTCGCCTAATGAGCTGTTTGGTAGGAAATCAAATATACTATACGACGAGTATTAGCATCAACCAAGTACTAACACTAGTAAAATAAAGTAAGTATCTTCACGCCCATATCCCCGAAGATGTATGCCGAGGCAACCAGGGCACACACGACTAGTCGAAGACACTAACACAATGTGACAGGTGACAAGCCTATCGACAATCGAGCACATATCCAATCCCGAAAAACGTTTTTTTTTATTAGAAAAAATTAGAAAACTGATTTTTTTTGTTGCCTGACCCGGGAATCGAACCCGGGACCTGTTGAAACCAAGTCCAACACCTGAACCGCTAGACCACAGAGGCGATAAATATACAATCAAAAATATTATTAAAAGGAAAAACGACGACCGCAGATAGGTACATTAGGATACATACGTACGTATGTGATATCGGTATGTTGGTACAAATGCAGCTCGTGGGAGCTCTCACAGGTTAAACTATCATTACAAACGAGGCCACTGTTGGAAAAGTGCTTTGCAGTAACTTGCCCTGATAGGGATCTGCCCCCTTACCTATTCCTGCCACCATAATGACTCTGTCGTGTTTCGGCCCGGAGGGTAGGGTAGCTGGTAAACTCACACAAAAGACATCATCTCGGCCACAGGACAGGGACTCACCTGTAACATCTATGATGTGTTTAGACCACGGTAGCGTCTTACCAGCAGGAGAGCCGTGTGCTTGTTTGTTGTCTCTGCCTAGTTCTTCGGGGATATGGGCGTGAAGCTACTTTTTTTTAAATTTATAGTTAACTAAAAAATATTTTGTACAAAACGCAAACTAAATACCTATTGGCATTCTTCACCAGTCAACCTTTGAGCTAACAGAGAGTAAAGTTTGTAGGTGTAATAATAATAAATAATAATGCTAGTTAAACTAGACCTATATATTATACAAAGGACGTACTAAATTATAAATACAAACATACTTGCATAAAAGTTTATCTACATGGTATGTTTAAATTATGGTGAAAGGTTTGTTATTTGTAAAACGGATTAAATTTTTTTACATTGGATAGCCCAACTCTGGAGGAAGGTTGCATCATTCTGGTCTTTCGGTGCAATTGTGGCTATAACTAAGTTAGGTACTTGATATAATGTTTTTGTTATAAAAGGCAATAAAAAAACGGATTTCCTGAAAGTACGAATTAACTATTTGTTAAAAAAAAATCCTGCTTCTGGTCTTTCTTTAATATAGGCAGTTTTCTACATTTATAGAATTCAAAATTTTACTCCTTCTATACAGGATACGGCGACTCCATGTACCTATGTTGTACCCTGGGTGGTCGCCCAACCGCGTTTGAGCCTATGACTTAGAACTGACAGGGCGATTTTTAACCGCGCCCGCGGTTTTAAAATAAAACTGCCGTTTTATTTTAAAACTCACGAGATCGGTAATTTGAGCGGTAACAAAGCCTTCGCGATTGAAATCAACGCCCGCTAACTTGTATGATTCTACCGGCGTGCGACCGCTGCCGCGGTAAGCACATACAACCGCGGGCGCTGCGGGTGTAAAATGCGTCGTGGAATGTATATCTACATTCTACAGAACCTGAGGGCCCGCAACCGCCTCAGGCGAGGGTAAAAACCACTCCATGTTCTTAGGCTTAACCCTGCTACTGAATGTGTCAATGGTTAGGTAATTGAGGTGGAGATGAAGCTCAAATTTTACTGACAAAACTACCCTTCAAATCCGAACAAGGTAATTGCAAGCACTGATGTAATAGCAGCTAAAAAGTTCTCATCATCATCTGATTCGATTGCCATTTTTTTCAGTGATTGTCGATATTTATCCCCCATAAATGGAGGAAAGATTTAATAGGTAAGAAAAATGGAAATACTGACTCACAGTAAAAAAAAAAGTTGAGAGGTGTCAAGGGACACCCGGATGGAACGAAGTTCTCTCTCCCCCCCTCTCTCTCAATCTCTATCAATCTCTAGTAATCTCTATCTCTATCTCTCTTTTAAAGAGAGACAGACAGAGAAACATGAAATAAAAAAAAGAAAATAAAAATATAACAAAAATAATAAAATAAAAAAGTAAAAGAAAATAAAAAAAATGAAAATGATAATAAAAAAATAGAAAATGAAAAATAAAAAAAAATTGTCCGACCCGGAATTCGAACCCAGGACCTCATGCAGTCAAGTCCAACTACTGAACCGCTAGACGACAGAGCAAAAAGTGTCGTGACACCATTTTCGTAAGAATTTTTTCCGTCTAGCCCCCATTCACAACGCGCAATAAGGAACTTCGTTCCAAAATAATGCGTTATTAGTCGTCAATGTCAGATGTGATGAAATTCTAAGAACCGACTGCAACTATATTCATAAAACAAATCCGGGTTTGTTTACAATACTTATATTGATTGGGTTGATTGGTTTTAAAGATATTTGATATTTTGGTTGCGTCATAGCACTGCACAATAATTATGATCTTCTAAAACATAAAGACTTAAAACTATTGCGGTATGGGATGAGCGGTACAAAGTTCGCCGATACAGCTGGAATTGAAATAAACTATTTTTGAACTTGGATTTATGCAAAGCTTTATTCTAGATAGGCAGCAGGCCATAGTTTTTCCGTGATAATGACAAACGTAATTATTGTAATGATTGATATCGTTCCTTATCGTTTACATTATAAACCAATCAGTATTATGCATATTACATAAGGTAAATATGTGAAATATATCATAAAAAGCTTATGACTCACAAAAAGATAAATGCGAAGCGAAATTTCGAGATGTTCGTATAGATTGCGAACACTAGCTCCTTCACTTGCGTAATGTAATTTCACTTTTATTTACCAAATTTGAAAATAAAGGTAATTAATTTGACCTAAAAATATTTAAAACCCAAGGTGACTTAGAAGACTTAATAAAATTCTACGTTCATTCGTGATGACCCCACGGCCAGATATTAGTCTAGTCTGGTAATTAGGTAATTTATGATACTGGATTATTTCGCTATTGCATAATAGAAATTAACTGTACGCACTGGGTAAGTATCATTAATTTACTTATTTCTGCTGTTATAGCGTTAGTGTTTCCAATTTTCATGTTATGTAATTGAGGGTAGTATAGACTGTAAATTAAATCCAGATCATGTAATAAAAATACACCACTGAGATCTAGATGTCTATGATAATTGTCTTTCCATCAGAATAGTTTATTACCTGTTTATTAGCTTTCTTACAAAATAAACTTAGTTGACCAACAAAAAAAAGTTGACACAAAACGTAAGTAGTATGTAGTAGGTAGAAATTTAAGACAATTTTATTTTGATAATGTGTACGACTTTATTGTGTGTATAATAATCATTGACCTCTAAGTAATAATAATAGTGTCGTACGATGACAAATTATGTCATTGGACATTAATTTTCGAGTCGTCACGGGAATATCCCTATTACCAGTACCATCTACTGTAAAGTCTTTAGGACTGGGTTTTTATAACTTATAGGTTTATTCGATTAGCATCTGAAGATTTTATTGAGATTTTAGCCAACCAGTGTCCACTTAGTTGGTTATAAAGCATCTCATAAATTGAGATATAAGCTATAAATTGTAGAAAAATGCACACGCTGCAATTTGAGTATTTTGACTGAAATCGGTTAAGCAGTTTTTTTAAATGACTAATATGTTGCTAACCGCGGGGTTTTTACAACTTAAC
Source organism: Calephelis virginiensis (assembly GCA_002245475.1). Classification (NCBI taxonomy): domain Eukaryota; kingdom Metazoa; phylum Arthropoda; class Insecta; order Lepidoptera; family Riodinidae; genus Calephelis; species Calephelis virginiensis. Next base: position 85,277 of record NJDC01001739.1, on the reverse strand, counting down.
CGGACTATGATTGAGTAGTTTAGGAGTCCATCGCGAACAATCGATATTTGCGACATTAAGATCACCTTACTTAAGGTTTAAGCTTCTTGTGTTCGATTTTTTTTATGATATTGAAAGACAAACAAGCAGGCGGATTTCCTGATGTTAAGAAATTCACGCCGCCTAGAGACACAAAGGTGGTAATGGTGCGTTGCCAACCTGAGGCTGGGACGTTAGACCTCGAGCAAAAGTAAGTTTACCGGCTACCTTACCCTCCGAGCCAAAACACGTTATGACGTTCATGGCGGCAGGAATAGGTAAAGCGGTGGTACCAATCCGGGCGAGTCGCTGCTAAACTATACCACCTAGTCAGATGTCACGGTGTTAGTGACGGTGAGCCTATGCTCGCCTTTTACGAGCTGCCTGGCAAGTAAGGCAGTTGGTCTATTCTACAGCCCGGACCAACACGGGGAATGTAGTAGTAGTAAGTGTTATGTTTGTTGCTGTCCTTTTTTTGACGCTGTAGTCTGTACCGTGACAAGGGTGTTAGGCCAATTGTGTAAGTGTACCAGTTACCCTACCCTCCAGACTGGAATATGACAGAGTCACAATGGCGACAGGAATAGGTAACGCAGTGGATCCCTAGCAGGGCAAATTCCTGGTTGGCAATGACTAGTATTGCTTTTGCTCGCTTCTTATGAGCTGCCAGTCAGGACGGCACATAGTCTATTCTACACAGAAGAGCCGAAAAATATCCCGAATTACTTAACATGGATATTTATTTAATTTGTCTGTAGTTCAACAGTTTATTCTTTCAAACTAACACAGATATGTTGAGCTTTATTACGAGCTAACTAACACAACAAAGTTTTTATCTCCTCAATTTGGTGATACACCAAAAACAGCGCTTTATTAATTATTTAAAAACCATCCAAGACTCCATCATCATCATTAAAGCCCCACACTTAGTCAGCCAGAAGAGCCAATCGCCGCACTCCCCCGTTCTATGATTACTATGAAATATTGCGCTCTAAAGCGACATATCACTATTTTTGACACTATAAAAGTAATTGGAAAAAAAATATAAAAACTGAAACGATTATCTTTTAGTTATAATAATTATCTATATGTACTCGTATGTTAAATCTGGTATCGATATTTTCATAATTGAAGTAGACAGTTGGGTTTTGATTTCAAAAAAGGGTTAACTATTTGGTTTTTTCTATCGAGCAAAGTGAAATTAATTGTGTTTTAGAAACAATAGTCTTTTAAAGCATATTAATGTTAATCTTGTGTCACCAAGGTCTATGATTGCTTTGTATGAAAGAAACATTATATTGCTGACGTATTTAAACATACATGAACGATTTTGATGAAATTTAATATGTATAGATCCGAGTTTAATCATGGGATATTTTTTTCAAAAATCAACCCCCGAAGGATAAGGGATTGAAAGTTTGTATAAAGACCGTAACTATTCGACGCTGACAAAGTCGCAGGCAAATAGCTAGAATTTAAATCATTAGTTCATGTAGTGTTAGATTGTGGCGAAAATTTAGTATCGCTAGAGCTACGCACTGGTCTCACGCCCCAACAACAATCTAAGTATATTAATCCAATATCGTTCGTAGGTTGAATATGTAATTGATGTTTTAATAATAAATTATTATAAAATATTTATAAAACTGTGTTTCTCGTGCATTATCAAGTTTCGCTATCAAATGTAATTAAAATGCGTATTATAATATTTAATGAATGTAAGGGAACAGAATAATACAGTAGCGGGATGTTATTCTCACGTTTCCAAGGGCCGATTTTTGAAAAATTTTAGAACAAAAAATGTATATTTCTGTGAAGAGCTATTATCTATAAGCGCTATTCCTAGCAATAAAGTATGTTCACGCCCGTATTATGCAGAGGGAGGCAGAGGCTCAACCACGACTAGCCGAAGACACAATGTGATAGGTGGTAAGCCTATCGTCAACCGGGCACATATCTAAGCCCATGCAACGTCATTTTATAAGAAAATTAAAAACATATATTCTCTTTTTTTTATTCTTTGTAGCAGACTTGAGAAGTACCATTCAAGACGTATCATATAAGCTCAGGATGAAATATTGGTGGGAGTCTAATGGCAAGTTTCTAAATACATCAGAACAGGTCTATGTCAAGAAGAATCAAGTATTTCCTCAGTAGCTCAATTGGTTAGAGCATTCGTCGGCTTGAGACGAAAGGTTGCAGGTTCAAATCCTGTCTGGGGCGAATTTTTTTCTTTCTTTAAAATTTATAGAAAATTTATCCCAAGCACAGGGCAAGTGCTAAAATAAAAATACTATGTCAAGAACCTTGCATTTTGATCCAATTTATTAAAAAAAATACACATGCTAAATTTCAGCTCAATGAAATAATCGGAACAGGAAACTAAGTAAAAGCTTTTAAAAGTCGACTTCAATTGCGTTACCAGGCAGTTCATAAAAACCAAGGACAAGGTAAAAAGGCCCAGTGAGAGATTCACCGCCTTACTTGTTCCTGCCGTAATAATGACGATGTTATATTCCGGTCAAGAGTGTAGGAAAAGGACCACAGGACCAACAGCTATGGTTTTTATAGGCAACGATTATCTCTTACCATCAGGAGATCCGTGTGCTTGTTTGCTGCCTTGTCATCCATTACTATTAGAAATGCGAAAGTTTGTATGTTTGTTTGTTACACCTTGAAGCAAAAACAGCTGAACTAATTTTCATGAAATTTTTCTCACACATAGAGGATAACTTAGATTAACACATAGACACATAGTTTTTATCCCGAAATTTCATACAACTTTATACGCATGATTGTGTTAATCTAGTTTGACACATTCAATTTGCGTATAACACTTTTCTTACTTCCTTATAGTAGAGGAGCCCAGTATGCTAAATTTGAAGTCACTAAAGCGTCATGCTGATAAAAAAGATCATGTGTCATTTATGTTTAAAGTTACGCGAATAGTTACAGTCACATAAATTACGCGAGCGACTCAAACATTGCTAATTTAAATGCCTAAAGTGTCCTCGATTATGGGAATATATCTATAGGACAGGCCAGAATAGGCTTTTAAATATAAATGACTATTTTTTTGAAACTTTCTAATCCTCTCCTGTTAATTCTGGTAATAAATCCACCGTACTTTAATTTGACATGCTCTAGTAATTTTTAAGCTAAAAAAATAAATAAAGAAGCTATAATATACGGGCGCACAATTTACGCATACGTTTCGATTTATGACGTGCATGAAATACGCATGAAAACATTTTTGTAATTGGAGAATTCATCCCCTGTTACATTTCAACGAATGTCTTCGGATTTGCTGTCCAAATATTTTATGATTTGTCGAAGGCGGCTTAGTAACTTCCCAAAACATTCTCAGACTACTATAAGAGAAATATGAGTGACTGGAATAATTTACTTACATTATATATTTATTACTAGCGGCCCGGTACGAGCTTCGCTCCGTATATGACTGACATAACAAAACAAAAAAAAGAAAAAACAACTGAAAAAAGTTTCGGTTTGACTGAAAAATACCCACTAACAAAATGGCGGATCATTTTGTTGAATTCATTCGTTACAAGAAATGTGATAAATGTTGAACCGCTGTACCGATTTTATGCAAACTTCACATAAACCATCTACTAAATAGTGCAAACAAAGCCTTAATATTTGGTTTGAATAGGTAAGACCATTCTTGAGTTATAAAATTACAACGAAAAGTAGGATTCATTTTTATATATATAGATAAACCAGCTGTTTCGGTGAACTTCCGACCACCCGGCCCATGATATGTAAATATTTTAATAATGCGCTTTTTTAGGGAAAATCGAATCTAACAAACCAAAGATATTAAAATGCCTCAGTAGTTTTTGAGTTTATAAGTTCTAACTATATAATGATAGCAAAGACCTATAGATACCTTAGGCTAGCTTAAAATTAGGAATTTAAACCACTTGTGCAAGTCGACCGAATCCTCGACTATCTAGCACGAACCCCAACAATGGCGAGCATTAGCAGTATGGTGGCAGGAGTAGCTAAAGAAGTGGTAGCAATCCGGGCGAGCTGCTCCAATGAGAATTTGCCACTCTAAGATGGTGTATACAGCTTGTATCCTATAATTATTTTGAGTGCTATGCGTTAGCTATGATGATGTGCCGTGGTTAACAGGTTTACACAAAAGGGTGCTTTAAAAGGGCTTTTTGGAGTCAGACTCCACCACGCATGGTTTAGCTAGGTCGAATAATAAAAGATCTGGAGTCTTCCCTGAATGAATGTATTGCAAATGTGGTCTAGCGATTCGTTCGTTAGACTTGGATCCAAGAAGTACTATTGTGTGATTTAGTTCCTTCGGCTAGTCGTGGATGTCGACTCGTTCCACCTCTGCCTACCTCTTAGAGGATACAGACGTGATGAAGCTTTCCTTACCCTGAATGAACCTCGAGATAGTGACGTACATTAAAGACTAGATCAGTCCCTAGATCCCGCTAACCAATTCTATTAGCACTTTTAACTTTGCGCTGTGCTCTTAACAACATGATGACATAGTTGGTGTCCACGACCAAGTTCCGTGCAAATATTTTTAGCCCTTCTGACGTAGGTGCGACTGCGGAACTACGTTTTGACAGTTGACAGCTCCTGTGACACCGTAGGCGTACTGCGCAATTTGCTGACTTCCGAGACCCAAGTGACTCGCATGCGTCGTATATTTTTTTACTTCAGCTTAGAAATCGCGCTAACGGACTTCCTGATAGTATGAATCATATGTATATTCACGTCCGTATTCTTGAAGAAGTAATCAAATGTGCAACCAGGGCACCCATGATAAGCTGAAAGTTTTTCTTGATTTAATAAGTGGCAAAACTATTGCCAACTGTGCTTTCATCCAATCACTTGTTTTTATTAAGAAACTAGCTGTCCCGGCGAACTTCCACCCGTTCAGTACGGGAAATAATAAAGTATTATTATTTCCATTTTTCCTGCAACTTTCCCGGTTTTTTTCTGCATAAAAACCTTCTCCTGATAATAACTAACAAAATAAAAAAAAATAGCCAAATCGGTCCAGTCGTTTGGAAGTTATGCGCTTACCAACACATTTGGAGGGTTTTATATTTATATTATAGATTAAAAAACCAACAATTTTGATTTACCTGACCTGGGAATCGAATCTGGGATCTCATGCGGTTTAGCAGTTCCTGTAGACGTTAAGACCAAAGTCCCGGCTATAATATGGCTATAATATAGCGACGCACCAGTAACATTTGTTGCCTCTATAGCCTGTAGGCAACGATTGTATCTTACCTAAGAGTTGCCACCTGGTTGTTCGCTATGCTATGACTTAAAAAATATGTGAGCAGGATATGGGGTCATTACATTCCTACGCCGAATGGTTCACATAAACTAACACTATTATTTGTAATCGTCTCTGTCATACAGAATTGTGTTTGAAATTGCGTGTTTGGATGCGGAAGACTATGTAATTGAAAAATAATTGGATATTAACTTACAATTTATATCAGAATGAAATGTTTTAAGACTTTATCGATTAGCATAAGAATAAAAAAATGATTGTTAGTGTAGGACCAAAACCGGTTTTCAGCTAAAACCAAATTTTTTCGGTTTTAAATCGAAACCGAAATTTACCTAAACTGAAAACGAACTTCTAATTGACACTGAAAACTAGTTTACTCTTACTCACATTTTTTCATAGTCATACCTACTAACAGTTATGTAGGTCAATAAAGTACGGATGAAACATATTTCTTTAAATATAATCAACGCCTATGCGAGTGTCAGTTACCGGTATTTGACCGGTAGGCTGAACCACGCATAATGATACAGGAATTACTTCAGGGCAGAAAGTTTCTATAATTTTGACAGAAACCGAAACTAAAGCCGAAATTATTATATATTTAAATAATACAAATAAATTTTGTATACAAAATAAATTTTGAATACAAAATAAAATTTGAATACAAAATAAATTTTGGATTAATTAAATACGTAACCGCATTTTTTAAATAAATTTACGAGTAGTGCTTCTTAAATCGATTTAAACAAAATACTCTTTAGAATTTCTAGCAAAAACCTGACTGGTATGTTTCGGAAAGCGACTTGACTGTAAACCAAATACAAAAAAATCTACAGCGTGTTAAATTTCTTATCTTTATAAAAATTTCTTAGCCCCATGGTCCATTAAACATGAGAAACATTAATATTTTTATCAGTTTTTGTTAAATTAACGTTTATATTATGACCGACAATACAAATACGCAATTAAAATTTTAAAGAACTTTGAAATTCTTTGGTTTGTGAATCTATTATGTGTTGAAATATTTATTCGTTATTCTAGTGTAGTCGACAAGATCAATAGTGGAAAATAATATTGATAAAGCTTCTAAAATATAAGCGATAGCTCTTGCATCAAATTATAAAATTAAGAATGACAATGAAGTAAATAAGTGTTTTATACTATATGTATATAAAAATTGTTACAAACAAATTAAATTGAAAATTTTGACAAAAAAATGAAATATTAGGAGTTAAGAAATTTTTAAAATATAATTTTTGTGTTCCTTTTTTAATTGTCTGATTGAGTCTAATATCAGGACCTCGGTCGACCTACACCGAGCTCATAATAGAGTAAAACTTATTTCATAATAAATTTAGTATATCAGAAAATTATGAAAATGGGTCGCCTAAATATAAATCGGACGCATTATGTTTTAACTTTTTGACAAATGTTTTTCATAAATTTTTTAGATAGTAAGAAATTTTTATCTCGACTTAAATTTTAAAACGTATAGAATTCGAAAATGCAGAAGTTAGGTTGTGTAATAACAAATATGTAGTGGGCAGTTACTTTCACGGGATTGATTATTAGAAAAAAATATTAACATATGCGCAGTTTGATTTATGCCCCATATAGCGCTGCTTAAAAAATTTAGAGTATAGAAAAAACATTTTTTTAGAAATAATTAAAATCATTTTTCAATTAAAATGATCTGACGAGTTTTTACACTAAAACTGTTTAAAAATATGTTTCATTTTATTATCTGCTCGGTCTTGGTCGATATAGGTTCGGTTCTTGTACTAATTGTTTGGAATTTTGTCTCCATTATTTCTAGTTTTAATTTAACGCCGAAAATCATAAAAGTATAAAAAATATAAATATATAATATATATAATTATATTCTATAAAAGTTTATTTTTAAAAGTTGATATGTGTTATCTTAAAAAATATATAACTTCCGTTATTTTACGTGAAATTTGTAAAGAATAACATCATAAAAAACTTCAAAGAATAATGACTAAAGTTTTATTGGAAAATTGGAAAATTGATCGTGTTTCAGGAAATTGTAAAATTGTAACTGTGACAATTATTATCACAGATGTTAATGTATAAACACTTTAATCTCAATAACCTGCAACTTGTAATATATGGTAATTGATTTGTATCGTATAAAATTAGCGATCTAGAAACCAGTACCTACTCCTAGACTAGTAGGCTCCAAAACCCTGAATTATGTATTCATGGTAACAAGCTTCCGTATTTGACAAAGAATTGCGCAAAAATAACTGGAATAACTTGCATATTTACACCAGCTAAAGTATAGACATAAACAATCATATTGCATTTAACATAAATCATTAAATTTTTAAAAACAAATATGATTCTGTGATAAGGTTCATTTCTGGTAGTAGAAGATCCGATCCTACATCGACCTACATCTAGATAATAAAATAGAATGGAAAATATTTAATAATGAATTTAGTATATTGTAAATCAAATCATAAGGAGTTGCCTAAAAATCCTCGGCAGAATACTTTTGACTATAAAAAAATATTATATCTTTATTCAATTTTTTTGCAGGCTACTCCAAATCAACGTGTTTGCAATAAAACAGCCTACATGTTGATTTTTTGTAAATCACAAACCTGTCTATATCGACAAACCTGTTTATACCTGACAATACATTTTAAATAAAAGGCACATCAACTTCTACACATTTTATACGTCATATACTTTAGGTCTGGATAAAATTTTCTTATTATCTTTATATTCCAACATTTGCTAAAAAATATGTTTTGTATAAAAACTTTATTCTATCCAGAACTTTTTTAGGCAACCCATATTTAATATATTTTCTTAAGTTATAAATTTGCTATAAAATGTGTTTCCTCCTTTTATCAGCTCGGTACAGGTTGACTTGAGTTCAGATCTTAGACTATACGGGTTGTTCCCAACAGCAGATTTTAGAAGTATTCAAGACGTATCATTTAAGCTCAAATAACATAGGATAATTTTGGAATTCTTCAGACCACATTCTAGTTCCATCATCAGACCAGCTCCAGTATTACGAATTTTGAATTGTCATCCGATTTACACGTGCATGCAAATTTTCAGGTGAATCGGTAATCGGTGAAATGGAAGCGGATAAATTCAACTTGCAAGATTCCACCCGGACAAAATATACATTGCTAGTTAAAAAGCTTTTGAAATACGTCCAGTTAATAACTACATGTTTACGTTTGGTGTAGGAATGTTAAAATTTCGTTCTACCTGGTTAGATAATAATGTAATTTTAAAGATAATTAAGTGCTTAATGGTAATAATTACTACTTAACAATGACTTAATACTATTAACACTTAATGCTCATGTAATTCAAATTGTTATGCATTATTACTTAATATCAAATTGTAATTATAATTAGTTATTAGTTGATATTCAATATATTCCATTGTCCTCGACTTTGTCTCTACATTATTTTATTAAAGCGTTCACGCTGTAAGTTGTTACAAATAAATCAATAAATAAATTAATATTATTGGACAAGTTACACAAATTGAATCTAAACTCAAAGTAAGCAAATTATATTATGCTTGTGTTATGGGTATTACTCAACAATTCTAATACATATAAATCCTTATATAGATACAAGCATAAATTTAATAAACATCTAGACTCGGAAATGCGGAAATCTAAATGTTAATCACCTGCCCCCGTCAGGAATAGAACCCGAGCTTCGCGGTTGGTCTTGTATAGTTAGGCGTGTACGCTAGCCACTCGACAAACGAGGCGGTCAAATACTTATACTCATGAAATTCTGTATATTTAGGGTTGCTTGGAAGAGATCGCTGATTTGGCGATAAGGCCGCCTTTGTGTATCTTCTTTTTTTAACCCCTCAACAGTTCAAAACCAAAAGCGATTTTCCCGTCCGATAGCCAGCACGTTTGGCGAAAAATGGCCGCAAAATAAAATTGGCAAATAACGATGATATCTTTCGATTTATGCATTAAACACATTTAAATGTATATATTTTTAGAATCCTTGAGAATTAAGCTATGTAATAACGTAAAATGTATATGTTTAACCTCAAAACCATTTGCAACAAACAAAATGTGAAAAAACTTTCCATGTTTTTTCCCAATTTTCCCAAGAAAAACTTTAGTGGCTGCGAGCAGTTGAACGGTTAAGATATTTTGATGAATTTCTAATTTCTCTGTATTTGGTGCACAATAAAGAGTTATTGTATTGTATTTTAACTTAAAATTTGTGTGATGTTATTAGTTTCTATACTTCTTATCGTCGGTGCATGGAGATATTCCATTTTAGAAATTATTTGTTAACTACACTTGTACTTTCCACGATACATTTTTTTATTTTTATATTTTAGCCACCCGGTTTCACTATTCAAGAATCATCAGGGCTATAACAACTGATGTTTTGTTAAAAATAATACCAATTAATT
>NJDC01001739.1:31485-73203 GCA_002245475.1 Calephelis virginiensis | reverse complement strand
TCTAAACTCAAAGTAAGCAAATTATATAATGCTTGTGTTATGGGTATTACTCAACAATTCTAATACATATAAATCCTTATATAGATACCAGCATAAATTTAATAAACATCCAGAGTCGAAAATGCGGAAATCCAAATGTTAATCACCTGCCCCCGTCAGGAATAGAACCCGAGCTTCGCGGTTGGTCTTGTATAGTTAGGCGTGTACGCTAGCCACTCGACCAACGAGGCGGTCAAATACTTATACTCATGAAATTCTGTATATTTAGGGTTGCTTGGAAGAGATCGCTGACTTGGCGATAAGTCCGCTTTTGTGTATCTTCTTAGTTTAACCCCTCAACAGTTCAAAAGCAAAAACGGTTTTCCCGCCCGATAGCCAGCACGTTTGGCGAAAAATGGCGGCAAAACAAAATTGACAAATAACGATGATATCTTTCGATTTATGTATTAAACACATTTAAATGTATATATTTTTAGAATCCTTGAGAATTAAGCTACGTAATAACGTAAAATGTATATGTTTAACCTCAAAACCATTTGCAACAAACAAAATGTGAAAAAACTTTCCATGTTTTTTCCCAATTTTCCTAAGAAAAACTTTAGTGGCTGCGAGCAGTTGAACGGGTAAGATATTTTGATGAATTTCTAATTTCTCTGTATTTGGTGCACAATAAAGAGTTATTGTATTGTATTGTAACTTAAAATCTGTATGATGGTATTAGTTTCTATACTTCTTATCGTCGGTGCATGGAGATATTCCATTTTAGAAATTATTTGTTAACTACACTTGTACTTTCCACGATACATTTTTTTATTTTTCTATTTTAGCCACCCGGTTTCACTATTCAAGGATCATCAGGGCTTTAACAACTGATGTTTTGTTAAAATTAATACCAATTAATTGTCATTCTCAAACTGACTGTATTTAAATAAAAAATACTGAGTGATAGCATTAGTAAACAAATTTGAATTGACTGGGTTGAAAACGTCAGATTTTTTCCCCCAATAATGGGGAAATGTTCCCTTAACTATGGACTACGTTATTTATAAAACTAAATTCGAATATGAGTAAATGTTTTACAAATGTAAACCCAATTAAAATTTATTATTCCAATTGTAAACGCAATTATAAAACAAAATAAATCGAACTCCATTGGTAAAACATGCCAAATTAAGACATTTTACAACAAAAAAAAAGTTGAGAGGTGTCAAGGGACACCCGGATGGAAAAAAAGTTCTTGGAAACAAAGTTCCCCCCCTATCTCTCTCAATCTCTATCAATCTCTAGTAATGTCTATCTCTTTCTCTCTTATAGAGAGAGACAGACAGAGAAACATGAAATAAAAAAAAGAAAATAAAAATTCGAAGGATTCGAACCCGGGACCTCATGCAGTCAAGTCCAACTACTGAACCGCTAGACCACAGAGCAAAAACTGTAGTGACAACATTTTCGTAAGAATTTTTTCCGTCTAGCTCCCATTCACAACACGCAATAAGGAACTTCGTTCCAAAAACATATTGAACTAAAATAACAAACGATGTCAAAAAAATATATTGTGGAACGTACAAGTGTAGTTAATATATAATTTCTGTTGTTTATTATATCAATAATCCCATACACAACTAACACATTCATATAACACTAATTAATGGTGGTACGACTGAGCTGGTCTGATGATGGAGCTCGAAGAGAGGTAACCTCCTGGACCTTTAGTTTCTTTTAACATTTTAACTCTTGATTCTTTCAAAAAACATCTAAAAGAGCATTTCTTTGCCATAGCCTCAATGCACTAATACAAATTTACTTTATGTTCATGTTTAGTTTAGTTTTGTTCATTTGTTTTATATTTTTTTGTGTTATGTGTGTAAGTTTATTAAATAGTATATATTTAGTAGCTTATTTATCTGTACACCAGGTCTACTTATTTTTTTAATACTTTCTTTTCTTGTTTGTTAAATTGATTGTTAAATTAAAAATTAAATAATAAAAAAAATAATATCCTTGGACAAGTCACACGAATTGGATCTAACCACAAAGTAAGCAAATTACATGCTTGTGTTATGGGTGCTAGTCATTGATATTAATACCAAAGACAATTACTAATGTCTGCTAATACATAGAAATACTTAAATAGATTCCGGAATAAATTTAATAAACACCCAGACCTACACACAAATGCCTGCCCCCGTCGGTAATCAAACCCGAGCCTCGCGGTTCGTCAATGTAGTTAGGCGTATACGCTAGCCACTCGACCATCGAGGCGGTCAATTAAAGCATATATTGCTCATGCTGCGTAAATGATTAAAGTTGCACAAAAATAATGGAAATGCAATAAAAATTTTGCTCACTAAAACACTTAATTTACTTATCAAACAAAAAAAAAGCATCATCAAATTTAAAAAAATGTACATATTTTTAATTTGCCCGGAATTGGATATGTGCCCGGTTGAAGGCTTGCCACCTTTTCGCATGTGGGACTTAGTGTCTTCAGCTACTCGTGGGTATCCTAGTTCTGCCTCTGCCCAACCCTTCGGAAATATTTACGTGACAGCACTTTTTTATCAATAGTGTAAAATAACGAACTATTTTAAAAATAATTTTATTAACATGATAATAATCCTCATCCAAGTAAACATGTTATTCATCATAAATGGTTTATTTTGAACGTCAACTTGAACGACGTTGTCCTTAACGTCATTATTTCAAGGAATGTCTTTGAAAATGTTATGTTTTTAAAAAAAAACGCCACAATAAACCAATGAAAGATGGCCGCTGATGATAAACTAGAAGGTGGTCATTTATGACTCAGTAGGGATAAAGTCAGCCCAGTCCGACTGCTTGCCGGTAGATTGGTAACGAGCAGCATTTTACACATGATAGTGTTTTAATCGACTTTGGAAAAGGAGGTTATATGTTCGACTCCTATATTTTTATATTGAATAGTTTCATTCTTGGCACTTGGTGGGGAAAAAACACTTGCACTCTTTTAACATTCTTTTATATTTAATATATGATATCGCCTCTGTGGTCTAGCGGTCCGGCGTCGGACTTTACTTTGACTCCCGGGTTGGGCAACCTTTTTTTGTTAGTTAGGTTAAAATGTATATTTTCAATTTTCTAATAAATATATCGTTGCTCGGAATTGGATACGTGCCCAGTTGGTGATAGGCTTGCCACCTATCCCATTGTGGGACTTAGTGTCTTCGGCTAGTCGTGAGTGCCCTGGTTGTGCCTCTGCCTATGTCTTCGGAGATATTATGGGCGTGAAGTTACATCAACTTCTTTATAAATATGAAATCAACCAACGGGTTTCACTTTTACAGCATCTTCGAGGCTATGTTAACTTATTGTACCTAAGTTAAGTAACAGTTAACAACCAAAAACCGAAAGCTTGGCGGTTATTGTCTTTAGGTATATATTTATGTATGTATGTTAATCGATTTCTTCGTCATAGCTGTACCGATTTCAAAAGTAATTATTGTATTTGAGAGAATATACCGTTTAGTTATAATTAAACCGATATTGTATCTGATGATGGAATCCTAGGGTAAGCAACAAAAAAAATTTTTTTTTGAAATGTGAAAGATTGATGTCGGTTTTCCAACAGTTTTTTATACTGCATTTAAATTATTCATAGTAAAGATATTTATATGCCCATCAATTGGTCACACCACAAAAGATTCAGCAGAAATCAAAAAAAGGTGATCTACTTTCATTTTAAAATAAAAAAAAACATAAGCCCCGCTTAAAGTTACATGTAACGTAGCTAAGAACCATCACAATCACGCGAGCTTTCAAACAAAAAACTGCATCGAAATTAATACATCCGCTTAGATATTATGATGGTATTTATAGATACGAGTACGTTAAACTTATAACACCCTTCATTTTCCGTCGAGGTTTAAAAATCAAATTCCGTTACTATGCACTTGTCATTTTTTTATTTTATTTAAAAAAACCTGACAATGTCAAAGAATGCGAAAATTAATAATACTTTAAAAATAAACATACTAAAAAGCGAATGATTTGACTTATTTCGGAGTCGTAAAAATACTTTTACCACTTGTGTTAAAAGCCGCGAACAGAAGCTAGTTTAGCCTGATCAGATGCGCACGCGTCGAGGGTTGAAGTCATGGCTCATCGTCCCAAAACTCGATCAATGCCGGTGAAAGTCAAGGTTTTGTTCGGAAACCATGTTGTGTAATATTGTGTAATCATTATTTGTTACTTATGCCATATACCATTATGTAACTTACGAAGGTCTTGAGTTTTGAATACTATTTTACTATGGGTCAACTTGTTTTTAACAGTTTTTAGTTTGATTTTGCAAAATGTTATATTCGCTTGTTTTTCGGTTTATGTCACCTGGTTATTTGTAAGGGCTGTAGCTTTCCCCGTGTTGGTCCGGGCTCCTTTGCAGAATAGACCATCTGCCTTCCTGCCAGGCAGGTCATAAAAGGCCAGCACAGGCTTACCGTTACTAGCACCGTGACTAGGTTGTAGAGTTTAGCAGTGACTCCCCGGATTGGTACCACCGCCTTACCTATTCCTGCAGCCATAACGTCATGACGTGTTCCGGTTTGGAAGGCAGCTGGTAAACTTAATTTTGCTCGAAGCCTAACATCCCGGCCTCAGGTTGGCAACGCATCGTTACCACCTTTGGTGTCTCTAGGCGGCGTGAATTTCTTTCCATCAGGAAATCCGTCTGCTTGTTTACCTTCCAATATCATAAACAAAAGGGATGGACATAGGTTAAATTGGTTATTACCTACAGAATAGTAAGCTACGAAGCATCTTTTCCAGGTAGGGGTATACCTACTACCTATTCCTGACGCCATAATGACAATGTTAAGTTCCGGAGAGAAAGGTAGCAGGCCGGCTATTTCCTTGTTTCTTTGTTGGTGGCCTTGTTCGCTTTCCCATACCAATAAAAAGTCTAATAATGTTAATGTAACAATGTTTTTTTTTTTTGAAGACAGATGTCTACTCCGACCCAGAAGTGTAATGAATTGACTGGAATCCTTCTTAACACCTATATAACACAAATCTTTAAAAAGGGTTCGAGGGTTAAATAGTATCCGAGGGAAAGTGTAAAATTACGTAATAAGCTTTATAAGATCACATTTTTCTAATGTTTTTTTTCATTACCAGTATTTTTAATACAAATTGATCTATGCATGTAGGTACTTACGTAATTATGTATTTTTAATTAGTAAGATTAGTAATAAGAAGACAGGTAGATAGTTTATTCTACAAAAGAGGCCCAGACTAATAAGAGGAAAATTATCTCGTAAATAAAAAATACGAGTATAATCAAAAATAATAGCCTACCAGGTTATAAGATACTAGAACTATTTATGAAATAATTTAACAATACTAGTAGATTGTAGAAACTTGTAGTAGCATAAAAAATGAAATTAAAAAGTTAGAAACCCCCGACACAAGAACTTTCCCTTTAAAAATGAAACTTTCTGTTAATTTCCTCAATTTCACCCCCCACAACTTTTAAACAGCTTAACCGATTTCCATCAAACATATCTTAGAACACTCGCATATAAGTCACCTTTAATGCAAAAGAAACTAAATTGAACTAACTGCAACCGTTCGGGAGTTATGATGCCACAGACTGACAGCAACACAGACAAACACGTCAAACTTATAACACCCTTTTTGCGTCGGGGGTTAAAAACTGCAAAACACCGACGTTGATCTCAATAAGTAAATCATATCCCCCGTGATGGTTCGGGTTCCTTTGCAGAAGAGACCATCCGACTTTCTGCTGGCAGTTCGTACAAGGCGATCATAGGCTTTCCGTCATTAACACCGTGACATCTAACTAAATGGTAGAGTTTTGCAGCGACTCGTCCACCACAACGTCAGAACTTGTCGTTGGCTTGTTCCGGTTCGGAGTATAAGGTAGCCAGTAAACTTACTTTTGCTCGAGGCCTATAATACCGGCCCTAGGTTGGCAGCGCAATGCTACCATTGTTGGTGTTTTTAGGCCGCGTGAATTTCTTACCATCGGGAAATCTGTCCACTTGTTTACCTTCCAATTCTAATATCAAAAAACCAAAACAAACAAAAAACACAAAAATATACGTACACAAGAAATAAGTATTAATGTTTTCCTCTATTTCTAACAAAAAAAAAATTGAAATTAGTTCAAAAGTGACAAAGAAATCGACTAACATACATAATATGTAAAACAGGTGTCGACCATATTATAACCTTCTTTATTTTTGAAGGCGGTGAAAAATTGATAAAACTTTATTTTTGTTAAATTGCAAAATATTTTTGTGGGTATATTTATTTTTTATGTTTAAATTAAACGTGTGTATTTTTAATATTGTGTGTAAAACAGTAAAATTATAGCGTCCCCGGAAGCACTCCATCTTTTTCGTAACAAGCAAAGGCCTTTGTATAAACAAAACGATAATTACGATGTGTGAAAAAACACTTATATTACTAGTGGTATCACTTGTAACTTGTACTTTACACGTAATTGTATTAATGCACTTATTTACAGCAGAATTTATTTGTAATACAAGGCTAGTATTTTAATTTACAGATCATAGTAAAGTTTGGTATTAGTAGGGTAATCCTAAAAATTCCTCCAGAACACAGTTCAATCACGACTATAGATAAAACATTTTAATGTAGTTTAAATCAATATATTCTTGCTATAACAATGATAAATACTTAATAGCTGCATTTTTGTTTTAGAACAGACTAGCAATTACTTATTGACCTATAAACACTTATTTTGTGGAAACTTTATGCATTCGTTCACACGCGATTGCATAATAATAAATTGACAAGACAAGCGTTTGATTTTTTGAGGTTAGGAAACCTAAAAACTCTAAGCGCCTGTTTAACTAAACGCTGTCTAAAATTGAAGTCAAACCAATAATAACATGCTAGACATTTTGATGATTCAATTTTAGAAAGTGTTTAGTAAATCATGTGTTCAACGAGTGTTTTTTTTTTGTTGGAAGATGTTTTTAGTTACATATTTACATAATTTAAATCGATAATTCCGATCGACTACATCTAAATCTTTGGGTACCTCGTCGCGATTTCATCATTATTTTTTCGAAAGATATCAAATGGTTCCTAAATGGTCCCACATACACATTCTCAACATTTTACTGATAGTGTTTCAGTTCTACCTAATACTGTAAAAATGTTCATTTTTAAAAATAAAGATTGCATTATTAAGCATGATTTAATAACCACTAGTCGTCATTTAAATTCCTCGGAACCTCGGAATCATGATCTAACTTTGAAAGATAAACCATCAAAATTGGTTGGCTATTAGTCGTAACAAATATAAGAATATTTTGCAAACATACAGTCGAACAGACAACCTCTCCATTTTGGAGTCGGTTAAAAAAGAAAATAAGTATGGATTGTAGTAATTTCTTTAAGTATCCAAGTATTAGATCGATTTGTGAAATTATCCCTGATGAACATAGTCTATGTTCCACCTAGGTACATGTAACCTGACTACGTGGTCGAGTTTCGCAGCTACAGGCCCGGATTCGTACCACCGCCTTGCCTATCCCTGCCGCTATAGCGTCAGTGCTTGCCGTTGACGTGTTCCGGTTCGGAGGATAAGGTAGCCGGACAACTTGCTTTTGCTCGAGGTCTAACGTACCGGCTTCAGGGTGGCAACGCACCATTGCCACCTTTGGTGTTTCTAGGTGACGTGAATTTCTTAGCATCACGAAATCAGTCTGCTTGTTTGCCTTCCGATTCCATAGAAAAAATATCCATATTACATCTGTCAGTATGCTAGTAAATATTCAATTGTATTTATACGAACACTAGGATAACTCTTGAACCTCGAACATGCAAAGATTGGAAAATGGAATCGAGTGTGTCATTTTAGGTATTCTTGAACACAATACTGGCGAATTATTTATATTTAGTTTACAGCAAACAATAAATTTTTTTGTCGACTTTGTTGAATTTATTTGCAACTAAATGTTAATAATCCGCTAGTACTCGTACTATGTTCAAAGTACCTAAAGTGATGTATACGATTCCAATTTCGAATTCGAATGGTATCGAGATTCAAGAGTAACCTGGTTTAAACCTTAACAGAAACCAATTTAATAATTGTCTAATTGCTCGAGTAATGAAGGTTATCTTTTCAGACAATGCTTTTATAATTGTTTGTTAATAAAATTAAAATTGTATATGGAAACAAAAAGTATCGAATTGCAAAAAAGTGGGTCTGCATCCAGTTGTAAAAAACGCGAGATTTACGACTATATCGCAGTTAGTAGATAAAACGAGTGATATCCGCATAATTATCTTCATATGGCTTAATTAGGATTAAGTAACCATTATCTTTAAAGTTAGATTATAGTCTAAGAGCCGGTGGGAGATCGACCTTAACCGATGTGATAACCAGATGAGACAAATTTTTTATCAAATATAATTATAAACAAATATGCCCATAATTACTTGCCTAGCTGAAAGTGCTCATGGCTATTTTTAATTACATTATGTATGCTATATGTGTGATTTTTTTGCAGGCAAGTCTATATGACTGATTTTGTAATAAAATAATCTTAAATTTGATATAACTTTCGATAACTTAGCAGAACGATGGAGTCACCTAAATTGACTTACCTATTCACATCTGTTTGCCTGGTAGCTATACACAAAAATGGGTAGGCAAACCTACTGAGGCATATTCTGTGTGTTAATAACTAACAGGGAAACAAAAATAATTTGGCTATCATAAGAATGAAAGTGATGAAAATTAAATCGATAATAGATAATTTAATTAAAAATAGCCATGAGCACTTTCAGATAGGCAAGTAATTATAGGCATATTTGTTTATAAATTATATTCAATAAAAAATATGTCTCATCTGGTTATCAGATCGGTGAAGGTCGATCTTCCACGGTCTCCTCTACTAGTAGGTAAAGAAGTTATCTATAAAAAATTTAATATATAACCCGTCACGGATATTTTGTAGATCTACAAAAAGGAACAATAATAATAACCGTCTTATTAATATATTATAAATTGTATAACAAACGCAGAGGAAAGTATTCGTAAGTCTAACTTCACTCCAATGATGTTCAAGATTCAGCAATTTATTTTAATGGGTTGGGAATCTTCGATGAATCTTTCCAGGCTTGGCTAGATATATCAGCAATACTCTATGCACTGAGCTCGGTAAGTATCTCCGAGCACGTAACCCCAAAGAGCTACTTAATCCCACAATATGTTAGGTGTTAAACCGGACACTTATCCAATCTAGAGAAAGTTTTATCACCTACAAAATATTTAACATTTTTTTCCTTGTATTGGTCCAGGCTCCTTTGCAGAATAGACCATCTGCCAGGCGGCTCGTAAAAGGCGAGTATAGGCTTACATTCACTAGCACCGTGACATCTGACTAGGTGGTAGAGTTTCGCAGCGACTCACCCGGATTGGTACCACCGCCTTACTTATTCCTGACGCCATAACGTCATGACGTGTTCCGGTTTGGAGGGTAAGGTAGCCGGTAAATTTACTTTTGCTTGAGGGCTAACATCCCGGCCTCAGGTTGGCAACGCACCATTATCTTTGGTGTCTGTAGGCGGCGTGAATTTCTCACCATCAGGAAATCCGTCTGCTTGTTTGCCTTCCAATATAATGTAACCAGATAGTCGAACTTTCCAGAGCTCGGAATAATAAAATCTAAAATTCAGTGACAGCAGACTATAGGTAAGATTTCTTTATCGTGTATATATGTTTTAAAATGAATAACCGAGACAGCACAGTTCAGATAACGATCGCATGAACTAAAAAGTGTGGCCTTGTTGTCTTAGACTTAAGTAAGGGCAAGCAGATCAAGGTGATCAGACTTGTGCAGAAACGTCACGTCAACCCTCGTCACGACATGGTTTCTGAGACAAAGTGTTCACATAATATAAATAATAATAAATAATAAATATCCCTGGATAAGTTACAAAAATCTAACACCAAAGTAAGCAAATTATATTATGCTTGTGTTATGGGTGTTAATCAACGATACTAATTCATATAAATACTTAAATAGATACTAGATTAAATTTAATAAACACCCAGACCTGGAAATGCTGACATCTAAATGTTAATCACACAATGGCCTGCTCCCGTCGTGACTCGAACCCGAGCCTCGCGGTTAGTCGGTGTAGTTAGGCGTGTACGCTAGCCACTCGACCAACGAGGCGGTTGTAAAATGAATTTAGGGACAGGTTTTATTTGAATTGCTGTTCATAACTGTAGTATTGAAAGTAGTAACTTTTCTTATGGTTTAAGATCCGTAACTAAGTCGACCTTCACCGACCTGATAAAAGGATGAAGCATCATCACTACATAGTATATATAACAAAGTCGCTTTCTCTGTCCCTATGTCTCTATGTCTCTTTGTATGCTTAAATCTTTAAAGTTACGCATTGGATTTTGATGCGGTTTTTTTAATAGATAAAATGATTTAAGAGAAAGGTTTATACGTATATTTAATACCCGTGCGAAGTCGGGGCGGGACGCTAGTGTTTTATAATAAAGAAGCCTAACGAACTTTGTATCGTTAGACATTAACAGCTAATAACAGTTTGTATGGAAAAAAACTAAAGTATTGTTTTTCCGCTTTCCTTGAAATTTTCCCTTTCATAAGTAACTCTACATGTCAATAATTAACACAACAAAAAAATCCGGGTTGCACTCCGGTAGCGCCGGCAGAAGTGATAACTGGAATATTACCGTTGTGTACCTATTTTTGATATTTTGGAATGGTTAGGAAATAATTTTGCACGAATTGCTTTAATTATCAGTATGAAGGGACTATTATTTATGTGGTACAATACAATAGTCTTGTGCTTAACCGGGCATTTTTGGGTTCGCACTGTAATCGTTAAATCCGTAAAATGTACTAGTACACCTTATTAGTACTATTAGTAAGCTACCTAATAGTACTCTGTGCCATGAAACTTCAGTACGCTACCTACTAGAACGCCCACTTCATAATTTACCTCGGCCAGTTAAAATAGTATTATTTATAAGATAAAATATGATGAAATATTTAATTTTTCAAACTTATACATAATTCAATTCAATATAATATACGAGTATATGTGTATATCGACTTACCTTCTACTATTATTTCCTTTGTTAAACTATATATAAACTATAACGTTTTCGAAAACAACTAAACTTCTTCACAATGTTGTACTGTAATTTCTATTAACCGAGAAACTATGATATACGATCCGTCATATTATTGGATTTTGAATGACGTCACTGTTTTTCGAGTTGCTCTCAATGAGCCCTTTCATTTGATACCCATATTGTAGAAGTGCATTAAAAGTAACTATTCTGCCATATTTGTTGGTCCGCCATATTGAATTTAGAATGACGTCACATTATTTTTCGAGTTGCTCTCAACGAGCCCTTTCATTTGATACCCATATTGTAGAAGTGCATTAAAATATCTATTCCGCCATCTAGGATGCTCCGCCGTAATAGATTTTGAATAACGTCACGTATTTTATCGTGTATTATCATCTAAACTTAACGTGTATACAAAATTTCAGCACAATCGGTTTTCAGCAAAGATATCTGCTTCAAAATTAATTTCAAAGATTCCACCCGAACTAACATACATATATTGCAAGTTAATTAAAAGCTTTTAAAACATTTTTGATATTTTGGAATAGTTAGGGAATAATTTTACACGAATTGCTTTAATTATCAGTATTAAATTACTATTATTTATGTGGTAGAATACAACATTCATTTATTGCGCTATCGGACATAAACATGATAATATGAACATTCGCGCAAGCACCCTGCGCCGTCTTATTCGCGCAAGCGCCCTGCGCCGTCTTATTCTCGCAAGCGCCCTGCGCCGTCTTAAGAATTTTTGATCTGACGATCTGCCGCGAGTTTAGAAGTTTTTACCAATTCCAAAAAAAGTGCATAACGCCGCTAAAGAATTTTTCACTTCAAAAAATTATTTGTTTCATCCGTTCAGGCGTAACACGATGACCGTGGGAGGGGAGATTCATTTTCATTTATATAGATTTATAATGATGCTAATATTGTTGCTTTTATAAGAAAATTGAAAAACCACATTTTCTTTTTGTTGCTCGACCCAGGGATCAAACTCGTGGCCTCATGAAGTTTTTTTCTCTTTAATGAGATATCTAAAACTAAAGTAAAAATATGACCTCTGACAACCCTACATAGGATGTAGATAAGAACTATCTGATCACGTATGCATTCAAACAAAAAAACAGCATTGAAATCGGCCTATCAGTTTTAAAGTTATTATGCCATATCAACACAAACACATAAACTTATAAAACCCCTCTTTTTGGTCGGGGGTTTAATCATCATCATCACCATCATCATCTGCCGGAGGAAGTCCACTGCCGGACATAGGCCTCCAGTCCGGAAATAGTCCACAGTCACCAGCCGCTTGTATCCAGCGACACCGTGCGACTTTGACCAGATCATCAGTCCACCGAGTTTAAAAGACATCAACTGTCAATTGACCAATTATCTCTCTTAAATTGCCAAAAAAATATTTAACCTTTAAGTCACGTGTTGATACATTAAGTCTTATCACGGAAAACTAATGAAAAATAAACCAGATTTACACTAAAAATAGACTAAAACTCAACTAGAAAACGTATTTGCGTTTTATATAACTCTGGCAGTTTAAGTCTGGTGTTTTTATCAGATTAATTAACTATTAAGTTATTATCTAGCGGTTCAGTTGTTGGACTTGACTGCATGAGATCCCGGGTTCGAATCCTGGGTCGGGCAACAAAAAGAAAATTGGGTTTTTCCAAAAAACGTTGCTCGGGATTGGATATGTGCCCGTTTGGCGATAGGCTTGCCACCTATCACATTGTGGGACTTAGTGTCTTCGGCTAGTCGTGGGTGCCCTAGTTGAGCCTCTGTCTGCCTCTTCGGGGATATGGGCGTAAAGATACTTTTTTTTTTAAATATATTATTAAAGCTATCAAATTATTGAATAAACGTGTTAATAAAAAAATAACTGTGCAAAACATAAAAATGGTAGGTACGAAAGTAGCTTAAAGGTTTCTAGTATGTTTTATTCGTATCTAATAATTTTCCTCGTTCATCCAAATCGTTTGGGTATCATCCGAAGGTGGTGTCGAAAGCCTCCGAAACCGACATGTTTGTATGTAGACAGTCATGGATTGATAGGAAGCTAGGTAAATCTGCAAGAATCTTAGCACTTAAAATCTACCACTCAAGGATTTGGAGTGTGTGTATGTATTATTTTTTCTCTTCTTGGTCCCCAGATTCCCTTGAGGAATATAGACTAACTGTTACCTTACCAAGTAGACTGTAAAAAAGAACGTTAGTTTCTGTGACTTCTGGCCTAACCACGACTTGATGATATTTTCATCAACTTACTACTACTGCTTAACCTCTTCCTGCTGAAATAATGCCAGTGCTCACCACTGTTTCACCCACACTTTATTTTGTGTCATGTAGCCGGCGATCTTAATTTTTGAGATATTTCTAGCTGTCACGGCGAACTTCGTTCCACCCGTTCAGTTTGTATGAGAAAAAGAAAGTGTTGCTTTTTCCATTTTCCTGCGATTTTCCTGGTTTCTCTCTCCATAAAACCTTCTTCTGACAATAGCTAAAATAAAAAAGAAAGAATTAGACAAATCTGTTCAGTTGTTCGGAAATTATGCTTAGCAACACCTTTAGCTATTTATTTTTATATTATAGAGATACTAGCTTCCCGCTCCGGATACGCACGGGTATTAAATATACGTATAAAACTTCCTCTTCCATCACTTTATCTATTAAAAAAACCGCATCAAAATTTGATGCGTAGTTTTAAAGATTTAAGATATAAAGGGACATAGGGACAGAGAAAGCGACTTTGTTTTATACTATGTAGTGATTTCTATTTTTGCACCTCTGCCTACCTCTTCGGGGATATGGGCATGAAAATACTTCCTTCATACTCTTCGTTATTACTTATTGTATTCAAAAACCTCGTTTGGGTTTTAGGAGATATAACGCTTGAAGCATGCAATTATTTCTAAAAAAATTTTTGGTTTTTTATCTACATTTATTACAAAACTAAAAAAGAGTTTCACGCTCGTACTAAGAAAGATATAGGCAGACGTACAACCAGGGTATCCATGACTAGCTGAAGACTCTAAGGTACCACAAGGTCAAAGGCTCAAAACGTGATTGGTGGCATGTTATCACAGATCGGATACATATCCATTCCCAAAAACCAGGCTATCATATGATCGAGACGCATGCGAACCGGTATTTACAACCGCCTTGACTCCCTAATGACGTTCTAGACGGTTGTAAATACGCCTCCTAATAACGGTAACCTTGGAGGAAACTTTATTTCCAACTTCCTATTATTCTTAAATTTGTATTAAAACAGTCAAACGTCATCGGTTCAAACGGACGCAAACAAACATTAAAACCAGCTACTAAACCCTATTATAGACATTCTAGGCGGTTGTGAATATCCTTTTTTTATGGTATTGGAAGACAACCAAGCAGACGGATTTCCTGATAATAAATATAATAAAT
This sequence comes from Calephelis virginiensis, assembly GCA_002245475.1. NCBI lineage: Eukaryota > Metazoa > Arthropoda > Insecta > Lepidoptera > Riodinidae > Calephelis > Calephelis virginiensis. The sequence goes on along the minus strand of NJDC01001739.1, from coordinate 58,607 downwards.
AAAGAAATTGACGCTGCCTAGAGACATCAAAGGTGGTAATGGTGCGTTTCCGACATGAGGCCGGGATGTAAGATCTCGAACAAAAGTAAGTTTACCAGCTACCTTATCTTCCGAACAGGAACATGTCAATAGCAAGCACTGACGTTATGGTGGTAGTAATAGGAAAGGTGGTACCAATCCGGGCGAGTCTCTGAGAAACTCTACCACCTTGTCAGATATCACGGTGTTAGTGACGGTAAGCCTATGCTCGCGTTTTACAGAATGGCAGGTGGTCTATTCTAAAAAGGAGCCTGGACCAACAGGGGAGAAAACCAAGGTAACCTTGGAGGAAACTTTATTTCTACCCGATTATTCTTAAATTTGGAGTAAGTCTACTGTCCAGACGGATGTAAACCAATTTTCAAAACCACTTAAAACCCTTAAAACTTTTAAACCCTTCCCACGCCTTAAATGATAAGGTATCTTTCTTTCTTATTCTCCACCGTCTAATGGAGAGTATCCATTCCCCCACTTCTGGAAATAGAGGTGACTACACATTTAGCATCCTGTGCTACAACACTGAAATATTGAATATACTCAAAAACTAGTAGTTATATCTTAATCTTAAATAAATTGTGGTAGATTAAAATTACAGCCTCAAATGATTGATTTTTACATATTTGTAGTGTCTTTTATTAAAAACTACTGTTCTGTTAACTTCGTTCCGCCCATTCAGTTTTCCTATTTTCCTCGCTGTCGAACGGGATAAAACGTTACCAGGAATTTAATCTCCTGGTTCTAAGCTACTGCCTCATCAATTTTTCGGTCAAATTAGTTTAGATATTATGAATAGGGTTACGAACACCCGTGTTGGTCCGGGCTCCTCCCCGTGTTGGTCCGGGGTTATCCCCGTGTTGGTCCGGGCTCCTTTGTAGAATAGACCATCTGCCTTCCTTGCCAAGCAGCTCGTAAAAGGCGAGCATAGGCTTACCATCACTAACACCGTGACATCCGACTAGGTGGTAGAGTTTGGCAGCGACTCGCCCGGATCGGTACCACTGCCTTACCTATTCCTGCCGCCATAACGTCGTGATGTGTTCCGGTTCGGAGGGTAAGGTAGCCGGTAAACTTACTTTTGCTCGACGCCTAACATCCTGACCTCAGGTTGGCAACGCACCATTACCTAGTACCATTAGTCTCTAAGCGGCGTGAATTTCTTACCATCAGTAAATCCGTCTGCTTGTTTGCCTTCGTATAACACAAAAAAAACACGGCTTCCTTTTATTTGATTTATAAATAATATAATAGATTCTGTTTTTGATTTCCTGTACTTACTATAATATTTGTAAAATATTTGTTTACTTATGTCTATTTTTACGTAAAAATTACTAAACTGATTACAATCAATTTCAGATAGATAGATCGAAGGATATAATATTCTTTTTATTTCGAATTTTAAGCCCATATCCCTTAAGGGTAGGCAGAGGCACAACCACCCACGATTAGCCAAAAACACTAAGTCTCACAATGTGACAGATGACAAACCTATCGCCAACCGGACACATATCCAATCCCGGGCAGCATTATTTTTATTAGAAAATTAAAAATATATAGTATAGTCTCTAATTTTTTTGTTGCCTGGGAATCGAACCTGGAGCTTCAAGAAGTCAAGTGGCGCTGCACCGCTAGACCACGGAGGCGATTTTATTTCGATATATCAAGGAATTCTCGTTGGGAAGCAACAGCTCGTACAACTAGATGTAAGACCTAGTTTTAGAAGACAGTTACTTTCTGGAGCGAGGTTCCTTATGAAAAACCAAGTCATGCACTACGATGATTTGGGCTAAGGCCTTTGATCTGACGCTTGGTTACACAGATAATACCATTTGCAGACATAAAACGCAGTGATGTAGAAGACCTGTACTAGAAGCGGCCTTCATTTGTTTCATGGATGTATTTTTTTTTAACTCTTACACTCTTTCTTGAGTTTAAGAGTTAAAAAAAATGAGGTGAGTGGAATTTTATAAAAATTTGTTGTTCACCTTTTCTGGAAACATTTGTACTGTTTCACATAAACAGGTACATAAATGAAAAGAAGATATAAGCGAAGCTGGAAAGCTAATTTGTATGATTTAAAAGCTAATATGTATGTAAGCGGTATATTTTATACTTATTTTAATAAAAACTTATTTTATTCTAGTTTAAGATAATTAAAAAGTAAAACGAACAAAACCGTTTATACAATCGTACAATATGGGTACAAGATACAAGAAAATAACATATACAGCATAAAAACAATTAAAGTATTTTTAATTGTTCGCTAGGCGTAATCATTAGTAAAGATTAGTTACTATGTAACAATTTAAACGATTTAAAAAAAACGGGTTTTAAATTTTACTATAAGTATTCATGTTAAAAACCGTGAAATACCTTCTTACAGTAAGCGGTGGCATCATTTCCTAAGTTCATCAAGTGAGATTTGACAGCATCGGCACTTAAACTGAAGAAAATTTTACCAAATGCCACTGAAATTGTCCAACTTAAATTACTATATATTGTATACTCAAAATTCAATAACCACGACAAAATAGCGGCCATATTTCTTTAAGTTAATTTGCTCAATTCTGTAGCCTTTCTTTAGGTTATGCTGCCACGTCTTTCGTATTAATTAATTATTTTTAACTGTCAAAGTCATGTCAGGGACTAGAGTAAAGCGGAGGCTTCGTTACTTAAGCTCAGGTAGTGAGATTTGGCGGCAGCGAGGAAATACACGATACGCAAATTTCTTCATAATTATTTCACCTATGCACTGAACAAAATTGAACTAGCTATCACCTAAGTTAACCAATTTCACTCATAATTAACACGAAATTTATTAATTACGAAAAAACTACGACCATCTTCTTTCACGATGGCGCCAAAACTCGATTTTTTCTTCTTAAGTACTTCCCTTGTGCATTGTAACTAGGGTTGCCACACGTCCAGCTATTTCGGAAACTCCCGACTTCGAGGCCCTCTAAAGATTTATTCCGCTCGGAACGTGTGGGACGCGAAATATCCTCCTCCTTGTGTCCTCTCTATTTTTGGTTATTACTGGTCTACAAAATAAAAACCCCTATATACGTGACAAATTTCATGGAAAAATTGATAATCGACATTGGACTCTTTTAAATATAAAGTTCTTTCTACAACTCCTATATCAGTAAAGGTTTTGGAAGAGACCTTTCAAACAGACAAGCACGCCAATGTAAATACAATCTTTAAATAATATTGTAAGTAAGTATATCTTAACTTGAGTGTACATAAATAAAAAAATGGTAACTTAAAAAGCACTTGTAATAGCAACGTGTACTCTTTTGGTACTAATAATTGAACTAGGTGTTACAAATTACTTCTCTTTGTGATTTACAATGAACACATTTTTTGAACTCTAATGTCCCGCAAATTTGGACTCTGTAGTTGGCAAGCTTACATTTAACCAGAGTTTAGTAAATGTAACAAAGCAAAATGAAACAAAACGCCACCAAAATTAACTAATTTTATTTAACATAACAACATACATCAAATTAAATGATAAATAAGAAGCCGCGGCCGCCATTTTTCTCTATGGCACCAAAACTTCTCAACGCAAGTTTCTTTTTTTAGTTTTTTGGCATTGAGTATTCACCTCGGGTACCAAAATAGTAAGTCTAATATCGCATGTTTATCGCCTACGGCTTCGCGTTGTGCAACCTCATGGCACTTTCCGGCTCCGTCGAGCAGAAAATAGGGCAGTTAAAAAATCTCAGATCACATCGTGCTTCGGCCTCAGCCTGGCCTCAGTCAACAACTACCTGTGATCGAGGCTTTTCGTATTTTCAATTTTCGCTATAAAATATAGTATTTTTGCTATCCGAGTGAAAAATTATATTGTCTGTCCTCCTGCTGCGGTAAACCAAGTTTCCACTTTCCAGCTCCGTCGAGCAGCAAAATAGCAAATACACTTCGGAGCGTAAAAATAATTCAGATCATATGATTTTCCACATAAATTACAGACCTGAGGCTTTTATTACTTTATACTATTTTATTACTAAATACATAATTTTCTATCTTATTCTGTTTCAAGGTCTGTTATTTGCGTCTAAAACTAGAGACTACGCACCATTAACATCCTCAGTGTCTATGGCATATAAGTTCAGGAAATCCGTATCATTGTTACCTTCTTATAATATAAATAAGACAATTGCTATATAGGATAGGAAGTAAGTATCCTGGAAATAATTCAAACGTAATTCTATATGGCCTATAATAAAGGTTACTTTCCACGGATCGTGTATGTGCCTCCTCACATATTATTTTAGCAGTCGAAGCGGCAATATTACGCACTGAGTTTGCGTCTTTGTTGTATAGCGCATAAGTGCTCGCAGTAACGCTAAAAATAGAAATGACTTTAAAAATGTAATAAATTAGAAATTACATATCATCACACTCGCCATTGCATAGCGCTAAAGAACCCTTGTGGACTTTACATTGGTGCTCGTAGTACGCAGTTGTGATCCGCAGAAATATGGGCCGTGGGAATCTACCTTAATGCATAGCAAACAGACCAGAACCAAATAATTAGTTAAGATGATATTGCGTCACGATTATCTCAGAACTTTGTTTTATAATCAATTATTAAAAACCGAACCAAGGTCGTTGCGGTTCTTGGGTTCCCAGTGAAGTAGTTAACTAGCTTCTCTCCAAGGTTTCACCCTCTCTCAGACCAAAATCTGAAAAACATGGAATGTTTCAATTAGGTTGTAATTTTACTCAAATATTGGGCTGCTATTATATTTTTATAGCCTCGTGAAAAACAAACAATGGTGGGCGGCGGTGATCACTTTCCATCAGGTGACCCACTTGCTCGTTTGCCTCCTCTTGTATAAAAAAAATACTAGCTGATCCGTAAACTTTGTACTGCCATAATTTGATCACGTACATGCTCCAATTGCATTTTGAAGTTTTTAGGGTTTTTCACATAAGAGGTCAGCAATCAAGTATACGGCTCTCCTGATGGTGAGAGACTACCGTGGCGTTTAAATACCATAGATGTAACAGATGCGTCGTTTTCTTTTGGCCGAGATGGATTGGCCTATTGTGCAAGTCTAATCTAAACTCTGGAGTGGAATATGACAGAGTTATTATAACGATAGAAATAGGCAAGGTGGTCTCTACCCGGGCAAGTTGCTGCACAGTACTCTATACTCTAGTGGTATTGTTGGTAATGACATTTATTTAAACCTGTATTCGCTTCTTACGAGCTGCCTGGCAGAGAGGCAGATGTTGTATTCTACTCAGCCGACTAGGATCAACGTTAAAAAACACGAAAGATCCCGATTTAAATATAGAAATAAAAACTTCAGTCGTTTAGGAGTAAGATGACTAGCACAGACACAGAAGAATAATTATAAGAAGCATCGAGATTGTTTCCTTTAAATCGTGGTTCAATGTTTTATTTATGTTTTCACGCCACAATCGTTGGGGGATAGAAAGAGAGTATGCAGTGCCAACTGTCGCTATTCCCACAAACCCGCCTAGCTTCTTCCATATAAATTTCCCTTTTTTTATATATATAAATTCTTTTAAATAAGATTTAAAATTTACCAGTTTTAGAAACTTTTGACGTTATTCTCCGATAATACAAAAAGCCTAACATTATACACACACACACATACTTTACGCTTTACGCTAAGTAGGCACAGAGTATCGAATTCTAAATCTCATGATCTTTGCAGACATTTCTGGCTTCCTCCACATTTTCATAAAACACGCCGGTTCCAGAGACTTTTGATATTCGCATTCGCATTGTATATCTTTTTAGTTAATCTTTCATCTGCCATTCTTTCCAAATAACTGAACCAGCGGAGCATGCCTTTTCCCATTTTGTTGTTTATTGTTTATTTATTTGCCTTCAGTAGTGTACATATTAGGTCTTACATTCTATACATAGTGCTTACTACTATAACAATTATTGGCATGCAAATATAATATAATTATTTTAAAAGACGTTAAATAAACAGACAAATTTTAACATTTAAATAAATCATAAAAATAAAAACAGTATTTTAACACCCATTTTTGCGGACATGGCATCGATGGAGACTTTTCACAATTACAATGGTGTCCCTAATATCTATGCAAATTTTCAGCTTTCTGGGAATTTTTGCAAGGATCAATGTTTAAATTAATCTTATTGATTAAGAGGAGGGTATACGCTTTTTACCATCGATAAACCGCAAGGCATGAGTTCGATTCCCGACGGGGGCAGACATTTGTTTGATGAACATCTAGATGTCCACATTTCTGGGTTCGTGTTTATTATTTATTTCTGGTATATGTAAAAGTAATTTTATGTCTGATTATCGTTGACTAACTCCCATGAGTTAGTCATGAGTGACACAAGTATACTCGAAGTTTGCATACTTTGGAGTTAAATTCTATTTCTTTAATTTGCCCAATCGCCTCTGTGTTCTAGCGGTCCGGATGTTGGACTTGACTCCATAAGGTTCCGGGTACGAAACCCGGGTCGGCCAACAAAAAGTGATTTTACGGTTGAAAAAATGTTGATCAGGATTTGAAATGTGCCTGGTAGGTGATAGGCTTGCCACCTATCACATTGTGGGACTTAGTGTCTTCGGCTAGTCGTTGGTGCCTTGGTTGTACCTCTACCTACCTCTTTGGGGATATGGGCGGGAAGATACTACTTAATTTGCCCAAGTATGTTTTGATAAAAGTGTTGTAGTAAAGAATCCGAGGTTTTAGATCAAGGTGTTTGACTTGTTTTGCGTAATTCTGTGTTTATCCTAACGCTGCTGTATGGAGACGAGATTTGGGTATGCCAGGAAAAGCATGAGAGTAGGAAAAGAAAGCGCTACGGAAAATCGATAACGAAACGCTCGCTATCCGCATTCGCAACAGTGAGAACTGAGAAAAGTGGGATTGAAAGAAAGTTTTGGTGTTCAACTGAGAAAGTGCATGCTTCCGTAGTTCGGTCATATGGAAGTAATGACAGATGAAAGATTGACAAAACAGATATACAATACGAATATGGATGGATGTAGGTACCCGGGGAGACCAAGGTTGACATTCCACGATCAGATCGCTCGGATTATCTAATGGTGTCAGAGTCTGAAATCTGCGTGTTTGTATGAAAAGGGTACCTAGTAAATCCACATTTATAGCCAGAAATATCTGCGAGAATCATGAGATTTCATATTTTATACTCTACCTACCCTCTGTTAAGTCATGTATGTGTGTACGTACGACTATGTACTTTCTTCACACCCATATCCCCGAAGGAGTACGCAGAGGCACAACCAGGGCACCCACGACTAACCGAAGACACTAAGTCCCACAATGTGATAGGTGGCAAGCCTATCACCAACCGGACACATATATCCAATCCCGGGCTACGTTATTTTTATTAGAAAATTGAAAATATATATTTTCTATTTTTTTTTGTTGCCCGACCCCTTGATCGAAACCGGGACCTCAAGAAGTTAAGTAGGTCGCCGGACCACTAGACAGCTGATGTGATATGTAACTATATAAGAAAAACTATAGGTGGAAAAGTACAAGCGTTTGTCAAACAGTAAATCGCTTTATGTGTCTTCGCTCTTATTTTGTTTTTACTAAACTGTTTTAATGAAAAACTAAACAATTATTACTGTTGTTGTTAGAATTCAAAAATATATTGTGTACATAATATAAATACTTATTATGTAATATAAATTCTATTATCTAATATAAAATACCTGTTTGCTGGACCTGTTTTATTAAGGTTCTTAATGCCGAAACCTAGTAAATAATTAGTCTCACTTATGATTAGATAAGGTTATACGTAATTAAATGTTAGCTAGTCGTTTTCCACGGCTTTGTCCGTTTTGTCATGTTAGTTTGTTTTCCCAGACTACGCTTTTGACATCCACTAGATTATAGGTTTTGCTGTCAGTTTTTCCGCAGTCACTGCTGACTGATGGATAGCGTGAAGTAGATTTCAATATATTGGTATCGAACCTAATTCATGATTGATAGCATTGACTGACCCTCGTTAGTTCGGACTCCTTTTGTGGAATAGACCATCTGCCTTCCTACCAGGCAGCTCGTAAAAGCTCGAAAAAGCTTACCGTCGCCAACACCGTGACATCTAATTAGGTGGTAAAGTTTTGCAGCGACTCTCTCGGATTGTTACCATCGCCTTACGCATTACTGCCGCCATAGCGCCAGTGCTTACCGTTGACATGTTCCAATTGGCCAACGGTAGCCAATAAACTTACTTTTGCTCAAGGCCTAACATACACGCCTCAGGTTGGCAACGCACCATTTTCACTTTTGTTTTTACCAGTCGACGTAAATTTCTTACCATCAGGAAATCAGTCTGCTTGTTTGCCTTCCAATATCATAGAAAAACATGCATGACAGCTGTACACTAGATGTCTTTAATTTGACTCAAGTTTTTTTTTCAGCCTTTTTGGGTCTGTATCTTTATATACAATATATTAAAACATGAAATTAAAAAAAAACCTTTTTATCTTTGAGATTCAATGACCTCATTTTTTAAAATATTTTAATCATAATTAAAAGTATCTTCACAGAAACACAGACAGACAGAGGAAAAACTAAGCGAACCACAAGTAGACAAAAACACTAAACTCCATAATGTAATAGCTCAAACACATCCCCAACGGGGTACTTATATATAGTTATTCTGATAGTAACTGGGACAGTGATAGGACAGTATAGGTCATATAATACTTGTATTATCATATCTATGGTATAGGTCCTATCATTATCCTCTGATCTGAATTTTTTACAACTTTTCTTTCCTAGCATATTCTTAATTGGGAAGGTAAGATTAAAAAAAAGAAAAGTATCTTTACGTTAAAGAGGAGGGCAGAGGTACAACCAGGGCACCCACGACTAGCCGAAGACACTAAATCCCACAATGTGATAGCTGGCAAGCCTATCACCAACTAGGAACATATGGAACCCCGAGCAACGTTTCTTTTTATTAAAAATTTGGAAGAACAACATTTTTCTTCTTTTTGAAGGGAATCAAAGCCTTGACATTATGCAGTCAAGTCCAACACCTGGACAATTAGACCATAGAGGCAATTAGAATGATAAAATTAGTAATCAACACTAGCCTTTCGTTTCCTTAGAAATTTCCAATTATCTGCTAATCGGTGTTTGAAGACATAAAAACAAGGATAAAGTGTTGAAAGTCATTATCTGAAGCACGTCATTGCAGTTCCACGAACCGAGAATTCCTCAAGATTCGGAAGGCGACAGTTACGGAGTTCCCCTTCTTGCTCATCGGGTCGGAAACAGAAAAAACTTCCATTAGTGTAAACTTTTCCATATTTATATGATTATAAATGCGGGAAAATATTCTTTGTGTTTGAAATTAGAAGTATTTATTTTATGTAATACTATCTGTTATCCGAGACTTCACGCATCAAAGTAATATTTAACCGACTCGAGGAAAGAAAAAGAAGAAAAAAGAGGAAGGTACTCAATTCGACGGGTTTTTATTGTTATTTTTATGTTGTTTTTTTATGTCTGCCTACCTCTTCGGGGATATGGACGTGAAATACTTTTTAAATATAACTCAAAAATCCCTATTCAGATGTTGATAACATTTATGTAAGAGCATAATAATGAGTTAGAATCGGGTTTAGTGGTCTAGTAGTCCGAAGTCGGACTTGGCTATTTGACATCCAGGGCTCGATCTTTGGGTCGGGCAACAAAAAAGGAATCGGAAATGAGTATTTTCAATTTTCTATTAATAATAACGTTGCTGGTGATTGGATGTGTGCCCGGTTGGTCCTCATCGGGAACTTCAAGAGCTGGCGGGTTTGAGTCCCGGGTCAGGCACCAAAATAAGTTTTTTAATTTTCTGAAGTGAAGTGAACTGAAGTGTCTATAGACACCTAAGATGTTATTGATTCGTCGCTAGCTTTGGGATATTAGTTCAAGTCTTCCAGCTCTTTTTAACTTCAGCACGGACCTGGAAATGGACGATTAATGACATTATGTCGGCAGGAATGGCGAATCAGATATTTTTCTACAATAATTGAATTATTTTTAAGATTGTTTGAAATTGTTTTAACAATAACCAATGTTATTGAATTTTGAATGTATGAAATATTATGGATTTACAAGTTAAACTTTCAAATCACATCTTGCACTAAATTCAATATGGTGGATAAGCTATTATATTAATAACGTTACCCCAGAGTGGCTCTGTATTATAACCACCGTCTTAGCTATTCCTGCCGCTATAACGTCATGGTGTGTTCCCGTTTGGAGGGTAAGGTAGCCGGTAAATTTACTTTTCTTCGAGGCCTAACATCCCGGCCTTAGGTTGGCAGCGCACCATTTCCATCTTTGGTGTCTATAGGCGGCGTGAATTTCTTACCATCAGGAAATCTGTCCGTATTTTTTTTAAATTATTTAATTGAGTATTGTTATATTGTTGTTTTCTAAGTACAATACTTATGACTTGAAAAATATAGGTACAAAAAGACAGACAAAAATGCTAAAACTGTGTTTTTAAAACGTGTCTCAAAAACTGCTGAGTATATCTTATTCAAAGCATTTTCTTTGATGGTTAAGATCTACAGATTTTTTTGTGATTTTTCACCTTCTTAGTTTAGGAGTTAGAAAGGAGGACGATTTCTTCACTTTGGAAATATTTATCTTCCCAATAACTGACTTTGAAAAATATTGTTTGATACGAGAAGCTGATTTTAAAGACCTATATTAAAATACTCGTCATTTATAGCTCTGATTGATTTTTTAGTTTCATTTCCGTGTTAAGTGTTACTACTTTAACTAACTTTTAATATCTATACCATCAATGATTTTTATTACATTAGTTTTACTTATAGATAAATGGAAACAGATAGACGATATAGAGGTATTTTATGATTTGGAAGGCAAACAAGTTGACGGATTTCCTGATGGTAAGAAATTCACGCCGCCTATAGACACCAAAGGTGGTAATGGTGCGTTGCCAACCTTACATCCCGGATGTTAGGCCTCAAGCAAAAGTAAGTTTACCGGTTACCTTAACCTACAAACCAGAACACGTCATGGCGGCAGGAATAGATAAGGCGGTGGTACCAATCCGGACGAGTCGCTGCGAAACTCTACCACTTAGTCAGATGTCACGGTGTTAGTGACGGTAAGCCTATGATCGCCTTTTGCGAGCAGCCTCGCAGGAAGGCATTTTTATTTTAAAAGTATTTAATTTTAAATATAAATTGTTACTTAATTTTTTTTAATGATTGAAATCTATTTTTTGCTGACGACATTACTTAAATTTAATGTTAAATAATTTTGCTTGTCATATTATTGACCAGGACATGTAGAACTATAAAAGTTTATAAAGTGAACTAGCAATACAATTTGTGCAACACTTTACGAAAATAAATAATTGAACTAATGATTGATTGATGTTGGCTGTGTGATCTAATCACGCTCCTCAGTCCCGGGACTCCGGGATCCTGGTTGTATTTCAATATTAATTTCTACTAGTCGTGGGATTTTTGGCATTAAAAAAATCTTAAAAATTATACAAACATTTTCAAACTAAGAATTAGTCTTGAAGATGAAACATTGGATATGATATTATTTATTATATTTTATTTTCGGAATATAATTAAGATGTAAAGACACGTAAATTTTAAACCAAATCTAATTTTATTTTATTTATTTGTAAATTTCTTAAGTATGTCAGTTATTTTATTGCAAATTTATTGCTTTGTAAATGTTGTCGCCATATGTAGGTAATTTGTTTATTTTATGGGTTTAAATGTTGTTTTGATAAGACTGAAAATGTAACCGTATCAAATTATAACTTGATAATTTGCATCTCGTAGAAGACAGACTTTTACTTGAATTAAACTGATTTTTGATTTTGGAATTTAAAAACAGAAGAAGTTTACTAATTAAGCAGGAGTCTATAATTGATTATATTATTGATTTTTTTTTATTTGGTGTTAAGATTAAATTTAGTTTTTTATGATAATGGAAGGCAAATGTAAAGACGGCTTTTCTGATGGTAAGAAATTCACACCGCCTAGAGACACCAGAGGTGGTAATGTTGCGTTGCCATTCTGAGGCCAGGATGCTAGGCCTCGAGCAAAAGTAAGTTTACCGGCTACATTAACCTCCGAACCGGAACACGTCAACGGCAAGTATTGCTGTTATGGCGGCAGGAATAGGTAAGGCGGTGGTACCAATCCGGACGAGTCGCTGCGAAACTCTACCACCTAGTAGGATGTCACGGTGTTAGTGACGGAAAGCCTATGCTCGCCTTTTATGAGCTGCCAGGTAGAAAGGTCTATTCTGCGAAGAAGTCCGAAAATTTGTTTGTTGAACTTGAACAAAACTATAAGTAAAAAGCGTTCTGACACAACTATTTTATTATTTTCCATTACCTATTTACAATCCCGGGATCCCGGGATCGTCTTTGCATAATCCTGAAATCCCGGGATTAGAAAAAAGGTCCGTATTCGGATTTGCTAGACTAAGCAGTTGGCCTCCTCATCTATATAAAATATATTAAGTACTAAGGTTTTATTGGTAACAAGTTATGAGTAATACGAGGAAGTAGTATTACTGTACAGTAATTAACCGTAGTATAGTTAAAGTTACTAGAAGTATGAATAGTCTAGTTACGGGAATTACTCTAAATAAGTTTTGTTGAGGACTTTTGGCGAGATTAGTTTTTTGAATAATTGAATTTCGAGTTACTTATAGTGTTGTGTCTGATCGCCTCTATGGTCTAGTGGTCCGGCGTCGGACTTGACTCCTTAGGGTCTAGGTTCGATCCCTGAGTTGGCCACCAACAAACAGAAAAAGCGTATTTTCGTTTTTTTTATAATCACGTCACTGGGGATTGGATATGTGCCTGGTTGGCGATAGGCTTTCCACATTGTAGGACTTGGTGGCTTCGGCTAGTCGTGGGTGCCTTGGTTGTGCCTCTGCCTTGGGATATGAGAGTGAAGATACTTTACAGGCTTGAGTAAAATCATGCAGTGTTGATGACACTTTGTGTAATTTTGTTCAGTTGAAGTACACAAGTATTCATGAAGAAATGAGTGTTTCGTGTATTGTCTCAATGGTGTTTAATCTGAATACGAGCTTAGGTAAGGATGCTGACGCTTTACCTAAGAACCTGAAATGACTGATTTTGACCTTTCATGACTTACTATATTATGTTGCCCGTTTAACTGACAACTCCGTACACTCGTTGAAATTACTTTTCTTGTGAGTTGTGAGTGATGATGGGTTTTTTTCCGTCCGCTACGTCTACTACAAAAAATTTGGTAAAAAATCCGGTTTGTAGTTTTTGCGTGAAAAGTACATAAAGCTCAAACCTTTACCCTCAAAAAAATTAATAATTTAATTTTGAATAACTTAAAACTAATTTCGATATATAGGTTGAACTTGTCTACAGGCTATTGTTCGTGACTCGTGCCAGGTACTAAACAAAATCTATTATAATATCCATAATCACCTTTGTGGTTTTTTTCTAAAGATTTTTTAAATGTCTTCAAGCCTGTAACCCCGAAGTCATCAAAGTAATTAGGGATTTAATTAGCAGATACGTATTGAATAAATGGAGGTATTTTATTTACGTCGGGATGTGACAATTCCGTCGCCCATAAGTAGCTTAGCTTACTGCCTTATTCTACTACTACAGTTAGTTTTAATAAGATGATAAAATACTGTGCAGCAACTTTAGTACTACCGTTTTATCTATTACTACCGAGATAACTTCTGTGCTCATCACAGTCATGTTCCGTGCTGGGGGTATGGTAGTCTGGATGCATGAGGGCAGTTATGTCAGCCCTAAGTTATCAAGAAAAAAATTCGTTGCGTAAATTATATTTCTGGAACTGGCCACGTACAACAAATAAAATAAAAAACAATAACAAAATTGGAAAATCGAACTCTCCCGGAACATTTTATTTTATAATTTTTGAAACTATCATTTGTTTTTTTTAATTTGGCGGGGTTCAGATAATTAATGTCTCACTAATACGAAACTAAATTCCGCTTCCGATTTCCGCTGCGGCTTAAGTCAGCAAGAGAGTTGCCAGAGAATTCAACTGGCATTTGATGATAAAGCACCATCTATTAGCTCTGTGTATTCTTGGTTCAGAAAATTCAGACTTGGACGAGAACATCTTCATCACGATAAACGTGGTGCGACCAGCCTGCGACTGCGGTTACTGAGTCTAATATCGATACCGAACGACAACTTATTAAAACTATGATTGTCTCTTTTAATTCATCCATCCTATTTTTTTAAATTATACACTTGTAATATAGGTGTTAGCACACCCAGATCTACAAACATAGAATTTTTATCCCCGTCGGGAATTGAACCGGAGTATCTTTTATTTTTTGAATGACTAAAGTGTTGCCAACTTCACAGCCTGCATACAGCAGCAGAATACAGCTGTTTTATGTCATGAGACAACGAACAACCACGCAAAGGCTTGTTGTTACATCCAGCATATGGTTGACTATCATTACTTCTGATGTCTATAAGCAGCGCGTGTTTCCATCTAAGTATTCTTACCTTCCAAGATTTCAAAAATATTATCTAATCCCATTTCTTACAGACGGGTTCTGTTTTGCTTCTCATGAACATTGAAGGGACAATTTTTGCTTGTTAAGCATTTATGTTAACGAAATTGCTAAGCAATCAGGTAGTTTTACATAAATCGGTAAGCGTGAACAATAATTACCTGACAAGGTCTTAAAAAACGGTTTTTTTATTACAGCTCTATTATGAGTCATTATGTAACCGGTGGCACAGATTCAGTGGTCCTATCATGGACATTGTAGATTTGAGGCTAAGTCGAAAACTGGCTCTCGATACAAAAATTAAGGTGATTGAATAAGTCACAGAACTCATTTTTACAGTTGGCGATAGGCTTGCTACCTATCACATTGTGGGACTTAGTATCTTTGACTAGTCGAGGGTTGTGCCCCTGCCTACCACTTCGGGGATATGGGTGTGAAGATACTCTCTCTAATATGTATCCTAAGGATACAGTACATCGTAAAGGCACCATTGAGGTCGATGAAGTTATTCAGAACTGAAAATGAAGTTAGTAACAAGCGTTACTCAAGTCTCAATTAGCGTTATGTACAAGTCTTAAATCCTGTATAAGGAATTGCTTGAGTACTAGAATAATGGTGAGCACTAACGTTATGGCAACAAGAATAGGTAAAACGTTTGGTATAAAACCGCTTGAGCTGAAATCTAGTAAGAGACGACGTTATTGTTTTTTTTGGAATTTTCCAATATTCGATAATTTACGATATTTAGAAAGGGAATACATCTTATTTCACTTTTGTGTAACCAAAAGAATAAGTTATGTTCAAAAATAATGAAAGATACGGCACATAACTTACATTTTCTTGAAAATTATAATATAATTTTACTTTAAACACATTTAAAACTTACTGGCTAGAGCTATTGACATGAGAGTAGTCTTTGTATAATATAACGTTACACATCACACAAAAGCCATTTAGACGTTGCACGAAACAAACAGACAGATAACCACTAAACACAGTGAAAGTTATTACTTACAAGGAAAAATAAAACAAATAAATAGTTTTTTTTTTAATTAATGAATATAAACAAGCTGATGATTTTTTTGTTTATAAGAAATACTTAGACATCAATAATGTTGATGTGTAACCACAACTAAAACCTGTAACACGACAGTGGCGAATATTCCAATAAAGGTAGCGAGAATGGATTACTATAGCGTATTAGAATTAGAAAGTAGTTTATTACATGTTAACCATACAAATAGCACTCGTGGCGCGTCTATAGATATAATACTAAAATCTACCACCGGATCGGAACGCGGCCACACAATGAGCCGATCCGGCAAGAAGCTCAATGGGCTTGTCTTTTTCCTTCATTTTAAAATTATGAGCACATCGAGCACTTCGACTTTCTTATTCGATTTAAACATTCGTGCTAGGCATCCAGGTACCTTGGACGTCAGACCTAATGGAACATAATGTAAATAATTATATTGTCTAGCGTATTTCGTCATTGAGCTAATATTTCCCAGTACGTATATGAAGTCTTTGTCACAGACTACTTTACTTCCGGGATTTATGGTACCAATTTAACTACACTGCTATTAGTTCGCTGCGGCTTCTCCTGTGTTTTAATGTTTTTTTTTTTTAATTTTGTTGGGGAACAACTTCAAAAATAAATTGAAAATTGAATGTAACTCATAAACCACTTTGCCTAATCTTACGATCTCTGAATTGAATCCTACCTTTAAAAAAAACATCGAAATCAATTAGTTATTTGACGAGTAATCGCGAAAAAAATTTCTTGTTCTTTTTAAAGTTTGGAATTTTGAAAATTTTTTTTTTATTTAGCCACCACAAAACAGTATTACAAAAATGTTTCCAAAAGATTAAAATCAAAATAAAGTTTTTTAATTTTTGCAACCGGTAGAGTAAATACGTGAACGTGTTTAAGATTTTTAAGTATGTGATTCTAATGAAAGATCCATTTGCTATAATACGCAAATAAAACCGCGGAAACGAACTAATACCTGCTTTCATATACATTCCCATTTTAACACATTTTTTTGTTTTGCTACGTTTGTGGCAGTAACGAGGTATTGAACCGACTTGCAAAAAGAGAAGGTTCAATACAGTGAGCCTCCTCTTTTTGCAAGAGGTAAGTCTGTGATTTCTTAAGGTACAAAACTAAAGTCTTGAAAAAAAATACGGGACCATCTATTAGGAATTCGGTGAAACTGCAAATTTTTTTCCAGCAATACTTAAGTATTTTCATTAAAAGTTTGAATCTACGTTCTGCAGACTTTATGACGTTGTTTGCTTTTACTTAGGGGTCGATACCACCTCTTTTGTGGGGTATTATAAACACTTTTTCACTTATGTGGATAAGTAACAGTGCAAGTTTGAAATTTTTGTCCAATAAACAAGTTTATTATATGATTTTTCGCAAATAACTTAAAAAGTGTGTATTTTTTTAAAATTAAATGTCTTTAAAATTTTAGTGAAGCTATATTTACAAAAAAAAACACAATTTTAAACGATGCCTAAAGACCCAATACAGACAATGTTAATGTAAGTTTCAATAACGCGAAAAGTATTCATTTTTCTGGGAAAAATCGTACAATTTTAAGTGGTTACATTTTTTACCTTTATTTTATTTATTTACTTACACTTTTTTATGTATATATAATTACAATATTACCTAAAGACCTTATTAACATTGACGTAATTATCTCATTGAAATTTCTCTTCCAAACAAAACCTTTATGGAAACAGGTTGTGACGATGCGGATTATTTACATAAAAGAGCTCAACTCAAACTAAAACATGAACCAAAAACTAAAAAAAAGACAACATTGACACAATATGGATAAGGACAAAAAATAGTAAAAAACATAAATAACAATAAAACCTAAGTAGCTCTGGGACAGATAATATTGTTTAGCTTTATGTTTAAAAGTGTCCAAAGTCGAAAAATCTAAAATGTGGCCAGGGAGTCTATAATTATTATTTTAATCATTAATGTCTGTATTGCCATTAAAGTTGCTAGCATAAAAATAATAGAGTTAAGATAAAAATCATGTTGGTCCCCATTTTTATTCGACAAAAAAATATTTAAAAAATCACGAATTATTCATCACTCTGATAGAAAACAGTCGTCACCAAGTTGTATTTATTTCTTTTATTTATGTACTTGTAACATGAACTTATAGTTGGCCAGTTTATAAGTGCTAAGTTTAAATAAGTCTTTAAAAATGACATGTAGGATCAGTCAGTGGTGGTCAGTGGTAAAATATCCAGTAAAATATCTTTCCCACCTCTCAAACGCTTGAAATAAAAACATTTACCATAGTTCTCATTAAACAATTTGAATGAAAAGAGATTTCAACGAAGCGTAGTTTAAGATAAAATACTGCATTTTTACGAACTAGAAATATGACTGTCGTTTATACGAAGATAGAAACAACGCTATTTTTTGCTCTATAAAAACGGTAGTAGTATTTTAGGGCATCCAGTCAAACATTAAGTACTTGCTACTGCTATATAATACATATCCAATCAATCTACATGATACCATATGTCTTTGTTACCGCGAAAAAAGATTTATGATGAACTGCTTCTCCAGAACCAACTAAATAAACTTTGTCTCAAGTAAATAAATTATATTGTGGACCCCCTACAAAAAACATCGAAATCAATTAGTTATTTACTAAATAAACTTTGTCTCAAGTAAATAAATTATATTGTAGGGGGTCCAAAATTTATTGAGTTAATTTCAGTTGGTTACTAAATCAAATAATTAAATTGTTTTGCGCAGTTAAACAGGAAAATAATACAAGTACATACAACACCAGTCACACATTATAAGCCGAAGCGTAGCTTCTGGTTTGAAACAAAGCGTCTTTTAGGTCAAGAAAATATTAAAAAAGTTTTATGTATACCAGTCATCTTTCAGTTTTATTGAATTTCTTGCTAGTGCTAACTATGAAGAAGCGTTTTTAACGATATTTTGATGTTATTTTATGATTTAAGTATTCCAAAAATTCAAATTTAAGTAAAAAATAAGCCAATAAAAAACAAAGGCTCTCCAAAGGTATTTTAAAGTTATTTAAAATTATACTTAAATTTCCATACTAACAAAAAGAGTAATAAAATTAGTTACATTCGTTATAATAAAGTATTATCCAAATGTGTAATCTGAAAAACAAACATCGTCAAAATATATTAAAAATTTAAACAGTCTCCTAATAAATGCAAGCATTGTGGAATTTAATTAGGAGTTCCTTTCAAAATAGTATGCTTAAAAAGGAAATTGAAAAAAATAAAATAAATAACTAACTTAGTATGTACCGATGCTCAAGCAATTTGTAACTATTTTAATGAGTTTTTTATAAACCAGACCACATCTTGTAATAAAAACCAGACTAGCTCTACAGGTAACACAAAATGTCCTAATTTGTTCAATTATAACAAAACTAAGTTTTAGATACCAGTTAACGTGATATTATTAAGATAATATATAGTTTGAAAAACAAAAGAGTAACTGATTTTGGCAATGAAACACAACAATATTAAAAAATGTTGCTAGTGTAATATCAAAACCTTTTTGGCATGTAATTATTTTATCATTTTTGGAAGGAAATATCCAGAGCATTTGAAGCAGTT
This sequence comes from Calephelis virginiensis, assembly GCA_002245475.1. Classification (NCBI taxonomy): domain Eukaryota; kingdom Metazoa; phylum Arthropoda; class Insecta; order Lepidoptera; family Riodinidae; genus Calephelis; species Calephelis virginiensis. Next base: position 39,356 of record NJDC01001739.1, on the reverse strand, counting down.
CATTATTTAAAAACGGCGATACATTTGATAAGAACAATTACAGACCTATAACTCTAATTCCAGTAATTTCTAACATTTTTGAAAAATAAATGTATGAAAAACTTCCTAACTACTTATACTATTTTAACTTGTTGAAAAATAATAAAAACATATTAAGAAAAAGCAGGTCTAAATTATATGCATGCTTTGTCTTAGTACATAAGTAACTGAATGTCTGAATAGTAAATAGTATCCACTTTCTGTAATTATAGATACGAGCATAGCATTTGATTTTGTAATTTGATTAGAGGTAAATCATTAGATTGGTTTAAAAGTTATTTAGAAAAATATTCAGCTTGTTAAGATAACAAAGTAACGTGGAAACTGCAAAAAAAGTCTATACTTTAAATTATCTTGTTAATGACTGTGGTGTTCCACAAGGTAGCGTATCATGGCCATTACTTTTTTTAATTTACATAAAATGATATGCCTGATGCTATTAATCATGATTCCATCTTATTTGCTGATGATACAACCCTTCTCATCAAGTGAAAAAACAAAAATGATCTATTTACAGAAACAACTAAAATTTAGAACAAAGTGTCAGAATGGTTAAATGAAAATAAAATCTTACAAAAACAAAATTAATCGAATTTTAAACACACTATAGAGAGAATAAAGAAATTAGTGTTATTTTCAATAATATCTACTATTATAGATAAGGTAGATGTCACTAACTTCCTAGGAATAAGAATTGATATTTTCTTAATTGGAAATGACATATTATTTATTCTCTTTGTATGAAAATTGATAGGTTTATATTATGTATTAAAAAGAATAAGAGATGTGGAAGGCTTGAATGCATCTGGGATCATATGGGATTCCGATTTGGGGAAATTCTGTAGAAATAATTAGAATCTTTAGAGTAAAAAAGAAGTGTTTACGGGCGATATGTGGAGTTAATCAGTTACATTCAAGCAAACAACTTTTCTAAGTCGCTTAAAATTTTCCTTTACCTTGCTTATATATCTTCACTATATGTGTTAAAAAATCATCATTTAATTCAACACACTTCAGAAATAGTGACAAGCTATATGTGCCTAATCAAAAACTAAATATTTATTAAAATTATGTATATTGATTGTCCATTCGTATATATTATAACCAAATTCCTGATAATGTTATATCACTTTCAGTAAAAAGATTTCGAAGTAGGTATTTGATTTGCTATTAGAGAAAACATAATATTATAGTGTTAAAGATAAATAAATAAGACACGTTTTTTAATAATTATAAACAAAATTTAAGTCAACAAATCATGGTTGCCGAGGAGTTTGTTTCGCCATTTTTTTTGTCCTAACTGGCTAAGTTTGGAAACAGTGGCAATAAAGGCATAATATAGGTTATAGACCTGGTTGCCGGGGAGTTTGTTTTGCCGTTTCTTTTCCTGACTGGCTAGGGTTTGAAACGGTGGAAGTGTACAGTAGGATTATAATTAAGATTTAAATTAATTTGCCCTTAAAATTATTTATAATAACGGCAGCCCTCGACGGATTTTTTGTGTTTATTATTAAGTTGACAGGGACTTGATAACCTATATCATTGCCACATCTATATCTTCGAGAATCAAAGAGATACGTAGGGAAATGCTACGATAATGAATACTTTGGTGTTTATAATATGTGCGAGAGACTTGACTCTGTGAGAAATCATAATCAACTAATATCTTTTTTAAGTTAATTATCTCTCGTCACATAGGTTATTTAAGTCGGGGGTTTCTAAACTATTTTATCCTTTTTAAATTATGTTTTAACCGTCGTCGTGGGTTTTTAAAAAATATGTATTGTTTTTTATTTCCAACTTTTTAAAGAGCATGGGTACTTACATACTTACATATAAATCTGCGATGTGTATGAGTGATTTGTAAAGTCTATAATATAATTATACGACATAAGCTGGGAGTACCATTTTTTCTTATTGTCTATTATTAAGTTTAATATAATTTTGAAAATTGTTTTAAATTACAAGTTTGGTTGTAATAGTTGCTATCCTTATTTTGATTTGAACAAGTAGATTTGGCCCCACGGTTTTGTAAGTCCAACGGCCGCTGCAAAGTATCAGACGGTCCAGGTCAACGATACTAATACATAGAAATACTTAGACAGATACCAGAATAGACTTGATAAACACCCAGACCCGGGAATGCAGATATCTATTTGTTTATTATTCGAATGCTCCCCGTCGGGAATCGAAGCCTCGCCTCGCGATTGGTCGTTGTAGTTAGGCCTGTACGCTAGCCACTCGACCAACTAGGCGATCAAGATCAGATCTATAGTTTCGATTAATTTAGTGTAACTTAATTAGTGGCAGATGCTGACGCCCATGCAAAAACAAATACGTGACACGAGATTTCGATAGGTCCCTAATGTCATTTTCAATTAGGTAATATTTCCGTTTATTTAGACCGTTTTGGGCTATTGAATGTTATTAGATACGCCTAAGTTACAATCAAAAAACTTTCAGCTAACAATTTGTGGTACTTTTTCGCTAATCCGAAGGTCGGCTGTTGTAAAACTGGCAATTATTACAGCAGACCTTAGAGGTGCACCTAGTGACCTTCACCAGTATTTCTGGAACTGTGTGATCAGTCACGTACTCTGTCAAGCATTACAGTTTACCGTCGACTCCAAAAAAACTACACTTAATTAAAAAACAATGACCAGCTTCCGTGGAAAAATAGTAATACCAAGTATGACTAGACTTATTTTGCGCTATGGCAGCATTCACTGTTACACCTCAGAAATCACCATTTGGATGCGACGACCCCATCGGCACATGTAATATGTTACTCAAATTAATACCACATTTCTGTTCATATATACCTACACGTACATTTAAAATCAATGCTTGAAATTGTCGTATTCCTTACTAGGTCCCCCGACATAATCTGTATCTTCACGCCCATATCCCTGAAAAAGTAGGCAGAGGCACAACCAGGACACCCACGACTAGCCGAAAACACTAAGTCCCACAATATGATAGGTGGCAAGCCTATCGCAAATCGGGCACATATCCAATCCCGAGCACCGTTTTTTTATTAAAAACTTGGAAAAACCAAATTTTCTTTTTGTTGCCCGACCTGGTAATCGAACCCGGAACCTCATGCAGTTAAGTCCAACACCTGGACCGCTAGACCACAGAGGCGATTATAATATACTCGTATAATATAGCTAGGTGCCATCTCGATCACGTTAGCTTTCGAACAAATAAATGCGCATCGAATTCAGTCTATCCGTTTAAGACACGCACGTAGTAACACGTCAAACTTACAAAACCCATCTTCTTCCATCAGAGGTTGAAAATAAAGATATCCACAGCAGATAGGCTGACTAATTTTGTTGCTTTAAGTTATTTTGTTGTTTAGATTAATTTTTTTCAGCCGCTATCGGACACGTCAATTGTTTTTAATCAGTCATTATGTCGACATCCTATTTCCTGTGAATATCATAAATGTGAAAGTGTGTATGTTTGTTTGTTACTCCTTCACGCAAAAACTTCTGAACCAATTTTCATGAAATTTGGCACACACATTGAGGGTAACTTATAGGACCTTAAACAACGCGAGCAACAGCTAGTTTTCAATAAAATACTGTGACTTAATGTTACATTAAATGTTACCAGACGTTTCTGAGTGCGGTCGTTAGAATATTACCTATGATCACCTATTACGAGATTGTCTATTTTACACAGGAACCAATTACTGCTGACTAGCCAAACCCAGGAGACAGTAACGAGTATTAAAAAGGTGACATTCTTAAAATTAATAATATCTAATAAATATTAATATTAATTCGAATAAACTTGCAAACAAATTATCGGACACGGCTTGCAGCCGCATCTTATAGGGTATCTAGATAATGACAGTCCACTGAGCCGTGCAAACTATCGAACGTACTAGAAAGTAGTGATTATATACTCTTTGGAACGTACGTCGCGAACATGAGCTCGAGCGTTCGGACGACCGAAGGATATCTGGCGCGCTGGATGTATATTATAATAACATGTCAGCCGTAAACGTCCGCGGATGACATGTGCACACTTATCAGTCGTCTGTAAGTCGCAACTGATACTATTATGGTCTAAGATCCGAAGTTAGGTCGACCTACACCGAGCTGATAATAGGATGAAACCGGTTATCAGAAAATATATTAAAAATGGGTTGCCTAAAAAAATCCTAGACCGAAAATTCTTAATTATTAAAAAAAATGTTTTTAACACTTCCATTTTTTTTTCAGGCAACCCTATATATAAACTTAAATTGTAATAAAAATTGTAAAAATTTGAATGAAACTAAAAATAGGTGCACTATTTTGATAAATTTTTTTCCTAGTATCCGATCCCGTGAAAGTAACTAGCATCCACAATTATCTGTTTATAACTGGCAATCCAGATAAACAAAAGGCAACCTAACTTCTGCAACTTCGTCTTATTCCTACTTTAAGTCAGGATAATATCTTAACATTGCACAAAATTAATGAATAAAAAGCATTTTGAAAAATAAAAAAAAATGTCCAGGATTTTTTCAGGCAACTCATTTTTAATATATTTTCTGATATACTAAATTTGCTATAAAACCGGTTTCATCCTATTGTCAGTTCGGTGTAGGTCGACCTAACTTCGGATCTCTGACTATTATGTTTCCCACTTAAAGCTTTTAGCTGCTTCGAAAAGTCTATTTATCTTTAACTAGCAGTTTCACGCAGCTTCGCCTGCGTAACTTGGCTTTTACTGCACCGATTTTGGTGAAACAAAGCTTATGTCACTCAGGGATAATACAGCATTCTAAGGGTGAAAGAATTTTTGAAATCGGTCAAGTAATTTCGGAGCCTATTCATTAGAAACAGACAAAAAATCAAACATTTCCTCTTTATAATGTTAGTATAGACTAAAGACCCGATTGTTGTGTCAAATAGTCAAATTTTAGTAATTTTGAAAGTGACAAAAGGTGATTAGCGTTAATTATTAAGGTAGTAGGTATGGGTCTACTTAAAGTTTAGATCATCTTCGTTGTCGGAGTTAACCCAAAGATTTTGTCTGCTGATAAAAATATCCTAATATTCACACAATCTAAATTTAACTTTTACACTATCTATCTCGATATATAAAGCTGTGCCACTACTCATTTGAATTTGTCTTACCTATTCCTGACACTATAGTGTCAATACTCGCCATTATCGAGTTCATGCTGGGCATTAGGTTGTCTGATGAACTTGTAGATGTTACCTAAGATCCTAGCCATTAAATATAACAGTAACATTCGTCTCTTCTATAGGCATTGGGGAACGTTTGTCTCTTTCTATCAGGAGAGCAGCCTATTGTTCGCTATCTTAAAACATAAAAATAATCGCTTTTTTCATAAAAGTTCAATTGTATTATTGCAATAAATTAAAAATGTTCAATAACAAAACCTTTTTGTAAAGTAGCTAAAAACCATCTCCATAAAGTTAGTTTTCAAACAAAAAAACAGCATTAAAATCGGTCCATTTACGCTGGAAATCGGTTGATGACTTATATTGTGTTAAATAAATCAAAGAAAAATTCTGTATTGTCAGACCCGCGGCTTTACTCGCGTGGCAGTTAATATGTTTACTGATTATAACCGGTTGGCGATAGGCTTGTCACCTATCACATTGTGGGACTTAGTGTCTTCGGCTAGTCGTGGGTGCCTTGGTTGTACCTCTGCCTACCACTTCGGGGATATGGGCGTGAAGATACTTTTGATTGTAACCCAGATATAGGGACTTTCATACAAACTTCAACCTTTATTTCACATCCTTATAGGTAGAGAAGGTAACATAGTTCCAGAAACGCTTAAATACGTATCTACTCATTTTTAATTAGTAGCCCAAAAATTAAATTTCATGTTTCTAACTTAAGAAATGACGGTCTTACATACAAACTTTCAACCCCTATTTCACCCCCTTAGGGGTAGAATTTCCAAAATTCTGTACTTAGTGGGTGTCTACTCAATAAAACAACCCTACTCACCAAATTTCATGGCTGTATCTCTAACAGTTTTTGCTCAGAGTCAGGACATGTTATTTTATTACTTGCGGCCGGGCGGGTAATAAAATAACATGCTGCTTCGCACGGGTGTAAAATTTACATATAAACCTTCCTCTTGAATCACTTTGTCTATTGAAAAAACCGCATCAAAATCCGTTACTTAGTTTTAAAAATTTAAGCATACAAAGGGACATAGGGGCAGAGGAAGCGACTTTGTTTTATACTATGTAGTAATGGTGGTAGGTGATACATGCTTCCTATCTATGTGGAAAGCATGCGCTTAGAAACTTAAAACTTTTATAAATTACGAGGTAGTTTGACCGTCCATAGATCTCAGGCTACTTTAATATAGCTTGACCGAGGTTTAGTGCTACGCGAATTTCAAATCACGAGTTCATGCAATGGTTAATTAATTATATATTTTAATTGCTAACTAATGTCAAACCTACACCTAAGTAAAATATCTGACATCGATTGACTGCATGAGGACTTGGGTTCGATTCCTGGGTCGGACAACAAAAAGAAAATTTGGTTTTTCCAATTTACTAAAAAAGTTGCTCGGGATTGGATGCCCGGTTGGCGATAGTCTTGCCCACCTATCACAATGTGCCCTGTATGTGCCTCTGTCTACCTCAGTTCGGGGATATAAGCGTGAAAACACTTACTTACTTTCCGACCACATCCCATCCGTTTCTTTTTATATTGGAAGGCAAAGGCGAGTCGCTGCGAAACTCTACCAACTAGTAGAATGTCACGCTATTATTGACGGTAAGCCTATGCTCATTTTTAACGAGATGCCTGGTTGGAAAACAGATGGTGGTAATTTTGAATTTTAGGTTACTATTAAACTTGAACATTGCAGTCAGTCAGGTGATAATAGCAGATCACTTGGATACCCCTATCTTACCTGTTCCTTCTGTCATAGTGTCAGAGTATCTTCAAGCCCATATCATGTAGGAGTTAGGTAGAGGTACAACCAGGGCACCCACGATTATCCGAAGTCAATCCGATGGCAATTCTATTGCCGCCAACCGGGCACATGTCCAATTACGGGCAACGTCATTTTTATCAGAAAATTGAAAATACTCATTTCCTATCTTTTTTGTTGCCCGAATCCGAGACCTCAAGAAGTCAAGTCTGACTCCGCACCGCTAGACCACAGAGTGAGACCACAAGTAAGTAAATAAACAAAAGTAAACCAGGTTAGATTTAATAAACATCCAGACTCGGAAATACATCTATGTTAATCTTTTTTTTATGATAATGGAAGGCAAACAAGCAGACGGATTTCCTGTTGGTAAGAAATTCACGCCGCCTAGAGACACTAATGGTGGTAATGGTGCGTTGCCAACCTGAGGTCAGGATGTTAGGTGTCGAGCAAAAGTAAGTTTACCGGCTACCTTACCCTCCGAACCGGAACACGTCATGATGCTATGGCGGCAGGAATAGGTAAGGCGGTGGTACCAATCCGGGTGAGTCGCTGCGAAACTTTACCACCTAGTTATACTCTACCACCTAGTAAATCACACAATTATTGTTTCCACTCTTAGGTCTCTGTCAGGAATCGAAGGCCTCGAGGTTGGTAGGTAGAGTTAGGGGTGTACCCCTCGACCAATGAGGCCTTCAAGTTTAATAAACAAATGAACAAAACTGAAGTATAAAGGATAATGTCCAAGTAATATTTTTTCAATGATCGGGGATATTTTTTTTATTTAACAACCACAATATAAACATGTGATTTGCTTGCGTTATAGTTATATCAATTTACGTCATTTGTTCAGGGACATTTATTTTATTTATTTAAGCATATGACAAATGCTAATACT
>NJDC01001739.1:19831-30938 GCA_002245475.1 Calephelis virginiensis | reverse complement strand
GCATAAGATATTATATAGTTTTTAATCGAATCCAAAAAAGAAAGAGGTTCTCAATTCTATTGTATGTTTTTACTGTATTACTCGGCCAATAGCCAACCGAATTTGACGGTCCTTTTTTAGAATAACGGATCACGCCTGTCGTTCTAAAAAAGAAACGTCAAATTCGACTCAGATGGTCCCATAATATTAGTGTTATTATGATCCAGTGATGTGAATGATGATAATCATTGCTGAGGTTGTCAAGATAAGCGAAAAATGTATGCATTTTTATGGGTAATTCAAAAAATTTAGGCTGTTGATAAAATGTATGTGGAAACATTTTCAGTCTTTCGAAAAAAGAAAAAGAATGATTAAATACCCAATAAAATATTTGGAGTCGGTTTTTGCAGTTTTACTGTGTCTATTCTGCAAACAAAGTGGTCTATTCTGCAAAGGAGCCTGGACCAACATGGGGGATTTAATTTTAAAGCAATTTTAATATGTTTTAATAACTAAGCACAGTAAAACTGCAAAATCCGACTTCAAATATTTTATTGGGTACTTAATCATTCTTTTTCTTTTTTTTCTGCCTTCCTGCTAAGCAGCTTGTAAAAGGTGAGCATAATAGTACTCACAAAGGTTAGTTAAAGTCAAATATATTACTTATCATGTCATAATTGTATATAAAAACAATCAATAAGTCAATAAGTAGACATTTTCAATATGAAATTGTAACTAAACGATAGCTTAATGACCTCAGAGACGACAATTATCTTTTAATGAGTCATTAATCCAACATTTTCTGTACAAAGTTGTGACTTAACGGTAGATTAAATAGTAATTAATATCTCTGAGTTTAGCTGTTAGCCACAGTTTTGTATTGAAAATGTCAACTTAGTGGCTGTCTAAAAGATAATTGAAATCTTTGAGTGCTTCCGTTCATGTACAAGTCTCTGAAAATATTAACACCGCTATGTGTGTATAAAAAAATAAAAGAATTTGGCGCCATCGAGAAAAAAACGGTCAAAGTTTTTTTTTATTAATTATTGTATTTCGTGTTTATATTAAATTAAATTAGTCAGCTGTGGTGACATTTTGTACAACTTGGTTTACTTAAATTGCACAAATGAAATTAATCACGAAGATATTATAACACGCATTTCCTCGTTTCAATCAAATCGCACAAAACGAGCTTGAGTAAGGAAGCCGTCGCTTTACTTAAGACCCCGAAATGACTATCTTTGACGACTATTGACTAATTTTGAATAATTTTAGCCCGACCTTGTTGAGTTGGGTAGTTTGATGCAAATTTCAATTTATTGTAAAAGAACATTCAGATTGGTGTTTTGGCGCCATCGTAAAAGAAGATGCTCGTAGTTCAATCGTAATTATTGAATTTCGTGTATATTATGAGTGGAATTAGTTAATTATTTTGGTGACATTTTGTACGATTTTGTTCAGTGAAAGTGCACAAATGAAATTATCACTAAGAAGTGAGTGTATCGTGTATTTCGTTGTTATATGAGTTTGAGTAATGAGGCCACCGCTTTACTCATGACCCTGACATGACTCTCTTTGGCGACTTATGACAAATTTAAACCTGATTTTGTTAAATCGAATAAATAAATGCATAAGTGCTAAACAGTAAAAATAGACATGCCAGTAAAGTATATGTCTCACAGTGTAGATTAGCAATGTGTTATAATTATTATAATTCAAGCGCGGTAAAACTGCAAAAAACCGACTCAAAATTAATTAATTATCAAGTCGTTATTTGACAATTCTTTTGTCCAAAGAGCTAATGATTCCGACATGATCATAATAGAGACGTCAAGATAGACTAAAATTTATGAATTATTATGTCGGGATCATAACCTACCTTTCAAAAATCATTTTGTTATTGTCCGAGTAATTGCAAAACAAACATACAAAAAAAACATATAATCGAATTGAAAACATCCTTTTTTTGGAGTCAGTTAAAAATAATTTACTTCTTTTATGTATATATATAAGGTGCCAACCAAGGTTGCACTCAAAATTTTAATAAAAGTTATAGTCTCAGTATGTCTGTGGGTTTTTAAGTAAATATTTTTACTCCTTATTTTATGTCTTTTAATAATATTTGATGTAAGTACCCATTCAGTAATTAGTTATTACATAAATGGGTATATGTAACTTAATCATATATGTTAGAAAAATTTCTGTAATGGTGGAAGTCGAGGTGTACGGTAAATAGGATTAAAATCAATCTCTAATTACAGTTGTTTGCAATAAAATGTTTAAGTTCGTAATAAGTACAGATAAGTACTTCGTTTAGGTCTCAAAAAGTTATGTAATATTAAAATAATAATAAAAAAACATCTTCACGCCCATATCCCTGAAGAGGTAGGCAGAGGCACATCAAGGGCACACTCGACTAGCTGAAGAGACTAAGTCTTAAAATAAGTGGCAAGCCTATCGCCCACCGGGCACATATCCGATCCCAAGCAAAATATTTTTATTAGAAAATTGGAAAAACCTCATTTTCTTATTGTTGCCCGACCCGGAAATCGAACCCGGGAGATCATGAAGCCAAGTCCAACACCTGGACCGCTAGACCACAGGGGCGAAAAATATTTAAATAATTAATTTAAAATATGAATAAAATGATTGCACACCAGAATGTTTCGTATGCTGAAACATATTCTCCCGTATTGGTCCGGTCTCCTTTATAGACTAGACCATCTGCCTTCCTGTGCCAGGTACCTCGTAAAAGGTGTCCATCGTTAACACCCTAACATCTGACTAGGTAGCAGAGTTTAGCCGCGATTCGCCCGGATTGGTACCACCGCCTTACCTATTTCTGCCGCTACAACATCAGCGCTTGCCGTTCACATGTTCCGGTTCGGAGTTTAAAGTAGTCGGTAAACTTGTTTTTTTTCAGTCCTAACAACCTGACTTCAGGTTGGCAACGCACCATTTCCACCTTTGGTGTCACCAAAGACAATATTTACTAATCTCTGGCGTCACTATGCGGCGTGGATTTCTTACCATCATGATATGCGTCTGCTTGTTTGCCTTCCAATATCATAAAAAAACAACGTTATATCACACCAATCCAGCAAATAAACATTTTTTCTTTTATTTCATAATATTTGTGAATGAACTATTCATAGGTGTAAGGCTAAACTGAGTTTAAGCAGAAACTATAGGTAATTACATAATATTTTACCTAGTATTTTTAAATCAATTTAAATATTTAATGAACTTAACTACTTAAATTTAAATGGTAAGTGGTCATAAATTAATATACAAACCGTACAATATATCAAGTGTTAGATATACAGTATTTTTATAGTTATCGGGTTAATCATGTTGGCTTTGCTTTAAATCATGACTATGTTAGGCTATTTTTAAACAGCGCCATCTGTTAATTTGTGTAATATTTTTATGTCAAGCACTTTGGTTATTTGATTTCTCGCATTTGCTACAGATGTCAGTGCTACCAACGGTAGTAGTCTCTTTTAGTAAAAGTTCTTGACAGTTAAAAGCACTGTAACTGACGAAGCTTGAAACAACAACGTTTAAGAATTAAGTTTTCAAGCACATAATCGCCTGAAATTTCAATTGTGTTAAGTCCTGTATAGGACTTAATTTGTTACAGAATACAGATGTCAGTGATGTCAACAGTAGAAGTGCCATCTAGTGAAAGTACTTGACACTCATTAGTGTTGTAGCTGAGGAAGCTTTTCAATGTTTTAGAATAAAGGTTTCGTGCACACGACCGTTAAAAAAATCACATGTCTTAGGTCTAATGAAGTCTGTCAGTTGTGTACCTTTCGCTGTACCCTTCGATTTCATAAAGTAACTAGCCGACCCAGTGAACTTCGTATCGCTTGACATTGTCTCTGTTCTATAAGAGTTCTAGTGCATAAATAAATAATAATAAATAACTCTACCGCTATTTTTTTCTATTACCTACTTAATACTCCAAGTTGGTTCCAGACTCCATTAAAAACAGATCATTTGTACTTAATAAGCAGCTCATCAAAGGTGAGCTTCATTTAAACGGGTCATTAGCATCAAGACCACTGTTGGTAGTGCTGTGCAGCACTAGTCTGCCGCCACAATCATGATATAGGGCACTGGAGTTATCCGGTCCAGATAGTAGTTAAAAAGTAGATTTGATTTAATAGATTGACTATGAAACTTCCATAACATCTATAGTATTTAAGGCGACAGTCATCTCTTACAATAAGGAGTGCATATCCGTGTTTGATGTTTAATCACGTTAAAAAATGTGAGCGTCAATGATTGGCGCAAGCAACGTAGCGATGACTTAATTAAAGATTTGAAAGGATTGACCTGTTTTGATGGAATTTCGTATTCCACTGGTAGGAACGACGTCAGTGTTCGCCAAGGCTGTGTTTTGGTTTTTAAAGGTACATAACCTATTAGTTTATAATTACTCAAGAATCTTAGCATCTCAGTCCATGATTGGCTACGCACTACTGCCACCTGTAATATTGATGTGTACTTTTCACCATCAGGAATTCGTCTGATTGAATGTCTATTTCATAAAAAATAATTCAGTTATTTCATTTTTTATTATTGCCCTAATTTTTTAACCTGTAATTGTGTAATATGCTTGCATTCACATATAAAATAATACATAATGCAGTTTTACCAATGCTATGGAAGAAAACAATTCAATTAAATGTATAACATGATTTTTTCCAACATCAACATGACTCATTCTGGTACTCATAAAAGGTAGATTATTGACACCGACCTCCTGATCTAATTGTTTCGTATACAAACAAGCAAAATGAAAATGAATCATGAAATGACCTGTAAACTTCAAACCTCGAGAACGGCTCGACCAATTCGATTATTTATTTATCACTATTCTTTGTATGCTTAAATCCTTAAAACTACGCAACAGATTTTGATGCGGTTTTTAATAGATGAAGTGATTGAAGAAGAAGGTTTATATGTATATTTCATAACCGTGCGAAGCCGGGGCGGGCCGCTAGTACTTACATATTTTTGTAAAGGGATAAGTAAGGTTCATAGATAAATAATACAAAATAATAAACTAGGAAAATTTCAAGGAATTTTGCATTAAGAGACCACAACTCTTGTCATTTCCCATACAAACTATAAGGCGGTACAAAGTTCGGCAGTTCGACTGAATGCTAGTTATTTATAAAACGATGTAGATAATTTTAGCAAGTGTCGGGACGGAAACTATTAATCATAATTAAGCGCAGTAAATTGCAAAAACACAGCAAACGGTTCCGAAATGACCCCACAAGTCGAACGAGATAAAAAGTATATTATGTCTCTTTAAGTAGTTTAAGTTTTAGCCCTGATGATGCTGTATAAGCGAAACCGGTAGGCTACTAATTACAAAGTACCTAATAAATTAAAAGTGATAAGTAAAACAGTACAAGTGTTTCTTTCTTTAAAAATATGAAAGACACTAAGTCCCACGATGTGATAGGTGGCAAGACTATCGCAAACCGAGCACATATCCTATTCCGAGCAACTTTTTTTTATTAGAAAATTAGAAAAGCCCAAATTTATTTTTGTTGCTCTACCCGGGACCCGCATCGCCCTTCAAAGGATGCACCATTTTTGCTAAAACTTTTTTGTTATTTGAGTTATTCCTGAGAAAAACCCGGCAAATTGCAGGAGGAGGGAAAAGTCACATTTCAATTTTCTCTAGTTTTGTCCATACAAACTGTTTGTAAGTAGCTGTTAATGTCAAGCGAAAAGAAGTTCGCCGGATCTGTTAGTTATTTTTTTATGATAGTGGAAGGCAAACAAGCAGAATGATTTCCTGATGGTAAGAAATTCACACCGCCTAGAGACACCATAGGTGGTAATGGTGCGTTGCCAACCTGAGGCCAACATCCCGGCCTCGAGCGGAAGTAAGTTTACCGGCTACGACGTCAACACGTCAACGGCAATCATTGGCCGTTATGGTGGCAGGAATAGGTAAGGCGGTGGTACAGGCTCATCACTGATAATCAGTATACCTCGTAATTATGAGACGGTATCCAGAGCAATACAATTTTTAAGTTTAATACTATTGAAATTTAGGAACAAAAAGTAGTACCATAAATACATTTCTACTGACATATTAATACCATTTTAATCCTATGTATTTTATTTTATTTTACCTAAAGCAAAAATACTTTGTCTATATCTTCTTATATATAAAAATCAATTGCTGTTCGTTAGTCTCGCAAAAATTCAAGAAGGGTTGATCCGATTTTGCTACTTTTGGTTTCGAATAATTTGTGGAAGTCCAGGGAAGGTTACAAATATAAGGAAAAAGGAAAATCATATTGAGTTTTAACTTATAAACAAAACGGGTGGAACGAAATCCGCCGGGAGAGCGAATTCGTCTCAAAATATTGTAAACCCTACTAGTATCCATTACAATTACTGCTTTGTCGCAATATAAAATTAACCACATTGGAAAATATTCAATCCTCACGCCAAAGTAGAACACGACAACAGTGAGCACTGAGCTATGAGTACAAATTGCGGATCAGTTGCCGCAGTTCTCCAATCAGTAATTACTTTACAGGAGGTATCAATCAGGGTGAGTCTAAAATTCGGTGTAAATTCCTTCATGTGTTGCATCCCGGAACGAGTTTAGGTCGCCGCCTCACCGTAATCAGGTTACAGCGTATATGCGACGGATATACAATTTTCATTGAGGCCACGCAAGGTACAATATCTTAGCTTTTCCAATAAATCCAATAATTACTAGAAATAGATCCGGTCCTCTGTGGTCTAGCGGTTCGGCTTCGGACTTGACTTCTTGAGTTTCAGGGTTCGATTCCCGGATAGGGCAGTGGAATAGAAAATGTATATTTTTCGTTTAATTCCAAAATAACGTTGCCCGGAATTGGAATATGAGCCCGGTTGGATATAGGCTTGCCACCTATCACGTTGTGGGACTAAGTGTCTTCGGCTAATCGTGGATGCCTTGGTTGTGCCTCTGCCTACTTCTTCGGGGATATGTGCGTGAATAAGTTGAGTTTAATAAAATTTTCGATGTTTTACTCAAAAGTAAGTTGGTGTTTTCACGCAGGATCCCAGGAGTTAGGCAAAAGTTTATCTAGACTCCCTACAATTAGCAAAGGTATGTATAGTTTCCTAATGTTATAGGTGACGAACCATTAACTTATCTAATCGCGCACAAGGTGTCCGGATATTTATTTATTTATAACAAGCTGTTTTCTTGCGCCTTCGTCATTGTAGAATTGTTACGGTTTTCATACAATCTTTCCTCCCGTTGCAGGTAGATTTTATTAAACAAATAGACTATGTTTAAACTCATATCTTTAGATACATGCATTTCGAATTTCATGCAAATCGTTTTAGCAGTTACGTGAACGTGACAGATAGAAAGACGCATTTACTAGATCATCAATAAACTAACTCAACAGAAAAAAAAAGAAAAAAAAGTAAAAAAACAAAAAACAGAAAAATAGCTAGCAAAATTAGTTTATTCATTCAATGATGGATAGGGCAATTTTGCTTATTCTTGATCGACAGAAATTGGGATTCACTATTATATATAAGTAGATTGTTTTTTGGCAATCGGATTTAAAGCCCTAAAAATCGATCCAGAATTTTTCTCACTAATTTTGCATTAATAAATACGATGAGTTCAAAAAGTTATTGGATATGTACTTGTAAGTCATTTTATTTACGTTGATAACATGAGCTGTATTCAGAGCCAGATTTAAAGGACGGCAACCGGGGCGAAAGCTTCGGAGTCTCCACAAACGAGGGCCCCAACACTAGAGACTTCGTAACAAAATCTTTCAAATTTCCACTAGGAATCATTTGTAAACATCTTTTCTTTACATATTTTTTTCCACTGTTTTACCTTTAAATACAACAATTTCTACAAAACAATTATGTAATTCTCAAATATTATTAGAAAAAAAACAACTGAAAAAAAATTTGGTAAAAAAATCCAAACAAAATGAAAAATCAACACTCCTATGTTGCCCCGAGGCATCCAGACTTCTAAATTCGGCCCTGTTTGTTTTTTATAAAAATGTCCTTTTTCGGTATTTTTAAAATAACTTTCGAAGAATCCTAAATGGAATTGTCAATAAAATGGATGTTCATTTCGAGGTAACAGTACCAAATAACATGTTTTTTGTCGAATTCAAAATACGTTTGTATAAACAACGGAAAATTATGATGAAAGTCTTTGTTGGGTGAAATGTTGATGACGGAAAAACATTTTATAATATCAAGTAAATTTATTTTTAAACCATGACAACGACAAAAAAAATCATACACTTTCTTGTAAAAAGATCTTTATTTTTAAGTTTTTTGACTAAACTTTGCTTGTTCCTGATTATTATAAAATAAGTAAGAAGGTAATCTTCTTAGGTAAGGTATCTCAACGCTCGTATTCTTTCACTCTTTGGGGACAATCAGGACACCCATGTTTAGCCGAAGGTACCACTTAGTTTCACAATGTGATAGATGGTAACCTACTTCTCCTCCTCCTCGCTTTTTAAAATGAAACTTTTATTACATCGTCTCAATTTTTGGTCTGTGTGTCGCATGTCGCGTGACGGTGACGTCAGAGCAGCCGAGGCCAATGCGGCGTCTATAGTTTATAGTCATAAATCAAGTTCCACTTTTACTGTGGTTTTATAAAACCGCACAATATAAATATTTTTAAGCTTTTCTTATTTGTGTATGGAACAAATGGTTAAATGCTAACTGGAACAAATTTATTGGCAAATATTTGAAATTACAAACTTTTCAATGAAGTTACATCTGCAGCGAGGATTTTCGCTTTGAGGATGGAGATAATTCACTATGCTTTGAGAGATTAAACATTCACACTTCCAAGGTTTCAAATAATGATTTTTTTTATATTTGCATTAGACAATATCCGCTGAACTACAAAAAATGTAGAGGCCTCACTAAGTGTTAAGTCACGCTAATAATTGCACATGGACAAAGTCACAGGTAGAAGCTATTATAATACACCCTGTATTTCTCCTCTTTGCTATCATTTCACCTTTCTTAAGCTTACAAATCTTCAGTGATTTACGATATTCCCTGCGGTTTTTATAAACACATAAGTAGATCTTTCTGTGAGGATTTCGATTAGCAAAATAGAGTTATATAAATTATCAGTGTAGACTTTATATCCATTTGTCCGTGTTGCCAGGCAGCTCGTAAAGGCGGGCAAAGGTTTACCGTCACTAACACCGTGACGTCTGACTAGGTAGTAGTTTTGCAGCGACATGCCCGGATTTGTGCCATCGCCTCATCTATTCTTGCCGCCATAACGTCAGTGCTCCCCGTTGACATGTTCCAGTCCAGAGGATAAGGTAACCGGTAAACTTATTTTGCTCGAGGCCTAATACCCCGGCCTCAGATTGGTAACGCACCATTACCACCGTTGGTGTCTCTAAGCGTCATGAATTTCTTACTATCAGGAAATCCGTCTGCTTGTTTGCCTTCCAATATCATAAAAAAAAGAATAATCATAATTCTAAGCCTCATTCTCTAGACCAGTCTCATACTCTATTTTGATTACTATGTCGTTAAACTCACACAATTTGTAAAGGTTTATTCCAAATTAAATATTATTATTACTTATGTATATATATTACATATGTATATTGCAAAGCCTGCCCTGGCTTTGCAAAATACATATGAACCTTTTACTTCAATCACATTATTTATAAAAAAAAACCACATCAAAATCCGTTGCGTAGTTTTAAAGATATAAGCAATTAAGCATACAAAGGGACAGAGGAAGCGACTTTGTTTTATACTATGTAGTGATTTATGTTCTTATTATTATGTACTGTCGAAACACCAGACAACCCCTCTATATCATCATAGACTCATTAATGCAAATATTAACATCAGAGGTGTAAGTTTCAAAAGAGATAAAATGATCAAAAACATATTTTAATTCATAGAGGACTCTCGTCCTCTTCGTTATCAATGAAATGCATATGACACAGTAACAATTTAAGTCTGTTCCGGCTCACTCTAGATTTAAAAAGTATCATGTTGTATAGTTCGTGTTTCCAATTATGTTCAAAATCCGTGTGTTGTAGGAGCCCTAAAATACAAGCACCTCGGTAACTTTGGTTTTTTCCTAAACTTTCAAACGTGAATACGTCGAATTCTACTATTTTTAACCCCCGACGCAAAAAGGGGGCGTTATAAGTTTGACGTGTCTATCTGTCTGTGGCATCATAACTTCCGAACGGTTGCAGTGATTTCAATTTAGTTTTTTTTTGTGTTAAAGGTAACATATGTGCGAGTGTTCTTAGACATGTTTAATGAAAATCGGTTGAGCCGTTTAAAAGTTGTGGTGGTTAACGTGGGGAGATTAACTGATTTTTTCTTTTTAAATGGAAATTAGGTTTTGTATCGGGGGTTTTTAAATTTTTAATTTACTAGTTATTGTGTACGTAGACGATCTATTTATTAATGCATTGCCTAGCGTATCTATTGCTTTCTAGGTTTCGCATCGACTCACCCGGATTGGTACCACCGCCTTACCTATTCCTGCAGCCATAACGTCGTGACGTGTTCCGGATTAGAGAGTAAGGCAGCCAGTAAACTTACTTTTGCTCTAGGCCTAAGATCCCGGCCTCAGGTTGGTTACGCACCGTTACCCAACAACCTTTTCCCAGTCATCTCTTGTGACTTTCCCGCAGGCTTCTTTCAATAGGGTTATCATCTTTTTCGTGCTGAATGGCGGGGAAGTATTGTGGCGGGCGGCGTAACCTTTATTTGAGCCCAGATTAGCTCAATCGTGTTATATTGGAAATGATATGGTGGAATTCTTAGAACGCGATGACCGTACTCCAGAGCCAGTTCATTGATTTCGTATCGCAAATTTGCCACTTTATTTTCGTTAACTAATTTAATTAGTTCTGCTTTTAGCAACTGCATATTTGCGGCAATGCCTTTTGCTTGTAGTTAAGCCACCATTTCTTTTTTTTTATTACCTTGGGTAGGTGGTTTCTGTATCTGAACCGAGTGATAGGAGGCATTATCCAGGAATATTACAGAAGGCTCTGGTAGGCTGGGCAAAAAAATGTTCTGGAACCACTCTTTAAAT
>NJDC01001739.1:0-19659 GCA_002245475.1 Calephelis virginiensis | reverse complement strand
CCAGTTCATTGATTTCGTATCGCACATTTGCCACTTTATTTTCGTTAACTAATTTAATTAGCTCTGCTTTTAGCAACTGCATATTTGCGTCAATGCCTTTTGCTTGTAGTTAAGCCACCATTTCTTCTTTTTTATTACCTTGGGTAGGTGGTTTCTGTATCTGAACCGAGTGATAGGAGGCATTATCCACGAATATTACAGAAGGCTCTGGTAGGCTGGGCAAAAAAATGTTCTGGAACCACTTTTTAAATGTAGTGGCATTCATTTCCTCGTGGTAGTCATTTGTGGTTTTTGATTGAAATGCCAGTAACGCGTTCTCCACAAAGCCGTATTTTGCAGAACCTGCGTGCCATATTATCAGACTGGCCCCCTTACCCATTGGTACTTTCGACGTCAACGCTTGTGTATCATCCGTCCAAGAAACCGTGTAATTGGCGTGTAGCCATGTCTCGTCAATGAACACGACATTATCCCAGTTATAAATTTTTTTTTTGCTTCTCTCAAAAAAATTTTCTTTTGTCTGTTTTTTGATACGCATTCTCTGAACGGCCGTAGTTTAAGTCTCACAATGTGATAGGTGGCAAGCCTGTCGCAAACTGGGCACATATCCAATCCCGAGCAATTTTAACTCAAATTTAACTTCTTCTATCATAATGCCGTCAGATGCCTCCGCTATTTCCGAATCATTTGAGTACTCGGGCCCAACGGCAGCATCTAGGGTCCATTCATACATATCTCCATAAAATTCACTCCACCGTTTTAACATGTCATGCGTGCTTGTAAGAATATCATCACTCTTACACTTAATTCTATCCATTCTGGAGGCAGACGAACAACTCCGAGACTTCTTCACCTCCCTCCAAAAGAGTTTGGTGTTCATCTCAAAGTTGTTAGCCAACCTCTCTTCTAGTTTCGTACTTTCCCTTTCGCACTTCTCTTTCACTAAGTGTTTGGTGATATTCGTGCAACAACGGTACATTTCTTTCTTAAAATCTTTCATACTGTCATTAGACTGCAAACATGCTACATAGTCTAGCTAAGCTTTCTTCTTTCCTTTAACGGAGGCTTTTACCTCCTCATCCCACCATGCGTCACCATTCATAGACTTGTGCATCTTTGCCCTCCCACATACCTCTTTCGCAACATCAACCATGCTATCTTTCAAAACACTCCAACAGTCATCCAAGTCTAAGTCCGGTAGGCATACACTATTCAGCCCGTCTTGGACTTGACTCTCACACATGCTTCCTACACTCGGGTCTTGCAACTTTTCACTCTTCATCCTTTCAAGCTCTCCAAATAGAATACGTACTCGCCAGTGCCTCCACTTCTTAAACATACCCCTAAACCGGCTAATAACCAAGTAGTGGTCCGTGGTAAGAGTTAGGCCTCTGAAGGCTCTCGTGTCCATTGAACACTTCCGGCGGTGACGATCAACCAAAATCGAATCCATTATACTCATTTGATCATTCTTTCTTCATGTATACGTATGTATGTCCTTATGCTGAAACATTGTGTTAGACACAAGAAGATTCCTTTTTACATATAAATCTACAATATGCTTACCAGAATCATTCACTCTCTTATCACCATAGGGTCCAAGAACGGCCTCGAAACCGTCCCGTCGTGTCCCCATCCAACCATTCAAGTCACCACACATAATTACTTTTTCTGATGATTCTGGTAAGCATATTGTAGATTTATGTGTGGAACATAAATGTACAATATGCTTACCAGATTCATTCACTCTCTTATCACCATAGGGTCCAGGAACGGCCTCGAAACTGTCCCGTCGTGTCCCCATCCAACCATTCAAGTCACCACACATAATCACTTTTTCATTTCCTTCAACCATATCCAGAACATCCCTTACAGAATCCCAAAACTTTTCTAGTTCATGAGTCGACGACGAGTTGACCGGAGCATAGGTTGCTCCAACAAAAACTCGTGTGACTCCTAGTTTAATACGGACCTAGAGCAGTCTCGGACTGCTCTTTCAGGCCTGAGGCTAAGCGAGACGATAAAATGATACCTACCCCAGAGCTGGCGTGATCGCTCTGTGATACACCAGACCAGAGAGCCAACCTGCCACCGGGGAGATCAAAAGTATCACTACCCTTTCGCTTAGTGTCCGTTAAACACAGTAAATCCAGGCATCTCTCATCCATTACATCAATCAATTCATTAATCTTCGCTTCCATTCCCCCTCTCACATTCCACGTACCTATTTGACACTCTCCACTCTTCGATCCGCCTGTACGGGCCTAGCGTGATGGATGGCGGCCTCCATCGCCTCATCTGCCTCTTTTCGTGACGACGAGGGCGGATCGGCACGCGTCGCCTCCATGGAAGATCCAGCAAGAAACGCAACGGGCTCGTCTTTTTTCTTATTTTAAAATATGTTTACATTAATTAATGTAATGATACATTATATTTATAAGATATTAGCATGAGGAGCAATTAATTCAAGCCGTCTTTTCGACTAAATATTCAGCAATGGTATGATAACCATTTTCATTTAATTTACTTTTAACACATTTTTTAAATTTATTAATTGGAAGTTCTTTCATTTAATTGGGAAGTTTATTGTAGAACTGTATACATTGACCCATGAAAGAATGGCTTACTCTGTGGAGACGAGACAAATGCACAGCAAGATTATTTCTATTCTTGAGATAGTGTATATCACAATTTCTTTTTAAATGAACTTGAATTTCTGTAAACATCTTATAAATTTCCAAAGATATACTGGGATGCTACAGATAGAATTTTGATTTCTTTGAATTTTTTCTCATTGAAACTCTTGGGCCTAGGTTATAAATTCCCCTATGGCTCTCTTTTGTAAAATAATTAATATTGTATTAACTTAGGCAGAACTCTCAGAAGAATTCCATACGACATGATACTGTGAAAATAATTAAAATAAACCATCCTAGCGGTTTTAACATCAGTTAATAGTCTGATTTTTTAAACAGTTTAAGCTGCTGAGCTTAATCTAATTGCAAGTTTATCAATGTGCACTGCAATTTTGCAATTTTTTAAAACAACCCAATGCAATTTTTTATCAATTGTTATTCTTAAAAACGTAGTAGAATATACAAGGTCCAACTTGTTCCCATTAAGTTGTACGTTGGTATCTACTTGGCTCACATTTGGCATTAAAAATTTAATACAATTAGTTTTTTTTTCATTCAAAAAAAGATTATTTACATTGAACTAGTGTACAACTTTTGAAATCGCATTGTTCGCTTCGTCATACTTACCAATTTGTCTTTTCACTTTAAATATAAGTGATGTGTCATCCGTGAACAACAAAATTTCGTGTTTGTCTCATACGTAGTAAGGTAAGTCATAAATATATATAAGGAACAAAAATGTACCAAGAATAGAGCCCTGGGGGACTCCCATCGTAACAGCATCACCTGTCAATCACAACTTTCTGAATTCTCCCATTCAAATAAGAAATCAGAAGATCGACTGCCTTATTTCTAATTCCATAATGGCGCAGTTTCCTGATCAATGTAACGTGGCTTACGCAATTGAATGCTTTGGGCAAGTCGCAGAACACCCCAATTGCATCCCGAAAATCCTCCAACACTAATAAATTTTCTTCAATAATGCCACACCAGCATCGACTGTTAATTTACCCCTTGTAAAACCAAACAGTTTATTATGAAATAATCCTAATTAATTAAAATGTAGTAACATTTGATTCAATATAATTTTTTCAAATATTTTCTTCTAGATATTTTAACTTCCAGATTTAAATACAGGTATAACTTTACTAAGTTTCATTAGATCAGGAAAATGCAATTTGAAACACTACAGTTAAATATTATACTCGTAGCTAAATATCAGGGAATAAGATTCATTACTGAAGCAATAATTATAAGAGAATGACCCCATAAGTCTAACGTATTTTTAATTTTTAATGATTTAAAGATTTTTAGCTGATGTATCAAGAAAAGAAAATTCAAAACTATTTTACACTCATCTACATATTGCTTCAGCAATGATTCTGCAGCACTGGGTGATGAAATGAGAGCTTTAGTAGTTTCAGTTGCAATACCGCTAAAGAATTATTCAAACTCTGTGGCTTCATCTAATCCTTCTTTTTTGTTGAAATCGTCTATTTTTCAAGTGATATTCATTGTCGAAAATTCTGTTTCACAATTAATAATATTCCAAGTAGCTTTTATTTTATTTGTTGAAATTTTCCCAATACTTTTTAGATACCTAGATTTTTCAATCTTATAAGCTTTTTACAAAAAAAACTTTAATATTTTTTTAAATATTCTTTAAATATAATGCTGTGATTGAAAGTTATTTCATGATACAACTCTATAACCTTATCCTACTTTTATGAATACCCGATGTTGCCGATTCACTAAAACCTCTATTTATTTACTATTTACTTTCATTTTTTTGCGTTCATGTGTTTGTATTAATGTAAATAATAATTCATATAAAAAGTTTGGATCATCATGATACGGCAACTTTGGTAACTCTTCTATTATCACTGTCTCTTATCTTTTTAAACGATTTGCATTAACAGGAACAGAAGTAATATATTTTCTTTGAGCCTTTGTATACTTCTTGGCAATTCGACTAATAGTCTAATAATCGACTAATAGTCTAATAATAATAATATATAATAATAGTAATAATAAATAATAATAATAGGTAAGAAATTCACGCCGCCTAGACATACAGAGATATAAGTTGATAATGATGCGTTGCCAACCTGAGGCCGGGATATTAGGCCTCAAGCAAAAGTAAATGTACCGGTTACCTTATCCTCAGAACCGAAACACGTCAACGGCAAGTGGTGGCGTTATAGCGGCAGGTTAGATAAGGCAGTGGTACCAATCCAGGCGAGTCGCTGCAAAACTCTACCACCTAGTCAGATGTCACGGTGTTAGTGACGGTAAGCCTATTATCACCTTTTACAAGCAGCCTGGCAGGAAGGCAGATGGTCAAAGTCTTTGCTATAAATCAAAAACCACTAGTCGGATCATGATAAAACTAACACGGGATCACCTCAGAATCATAACCTAACTTTCTAAAATAGAACCATAAAAATCGGCCAATAACACTAGACCACAGAAGTGACTGATTTACGTAACCTTGACAGGGTTAACTGTTATCTAAGCATGCTTCTGCCCGTTGAGATAGGTACCTCTAAATAATGTAATGCGGTACACGAACCAGGCATATTATAGTATTAATCCCCGTTTCCAATTACATAGCATAATGCGACTCAGAGCCACACGATGCCGATAATGTGCTAATACTTAATTGGAACAGGTATCTACAGCGTATGTATATGCGGAAGTAGTTAAATGAATGTATTTTAATTTTTGAAGTGAAAACTTCTTTAGCAGCGTGGCGCACTTTTTTTGGAATGGCTAGAAACTTCTAAACTCGCGTCAGGACACCTGATCGAAAATTCGTAAGACGGCGTAGGGCGCTTGCGTGAATGTTCGTGTTGTCATGTTTGTGCACATCAACCGCCAAAATTTCCTAGTTTTTTGGTTGTTTGCTATCAACATTTATTGGTTGTTAACAACAGTTAACAATCAACAAATTATTTATTAATAATTAGTACTCTGTTATTATAATATTAACTGAAACAATGCAAGGTTTAGTGCATACATAAAAAATACATAATGGAGATTCAGCCAATGCCTAGGACGAAAACAATTCTATATTTAAAATAGCGTACTTTCGAGCTGGTCCCATTGCCACCAAATCTACATCTGATGATGGAATCTCAAATCAAATCAAATACTAATATTATAAATGCGAAAGTAAAGGTCTGTCTGTCTATCTATCTATTACGCTTTCACGCCTAAACCAGTGGACCGATTTTGATGAAATTTGGTACAGAAATAGAATAGACCCTGAGGAACAACATATGCTACTTCTAATTGCAAAAAATAGGGGAGAATGGGTAAAAAGAGGGGATGAATGTTCAAATGGAAATTCGTCATTTTTAAAGCTGTATCAGTGAACCTTTGTATTTAAACACTTTATATTTAGACACTTTATGATAAACGAAAGAACATAGGCTACTTTTTATCCCAAAAAAATGGGGGAGATTGGGTAAAAAGAGGGGATGACTTTTCATATGTAAATTCGTCATTTTTAAAGCTGTAACAGTGAAACTTTGAATTAGACACTTTCTGATAAACGAAAGAACATAAGCTACTTTTTATCACTAGAAAATGAGGGAGAATGGGTAAAAAGAGGCGACGAATGTTCGTATGGAAAATCGTCATTTTTGAATATATAACAGTGAAACTTTGTATTTATAAACTTTATTAGGAATGAAAGAAAAAACGAAAGCTAAGGTCTAAAAATGTCAATGGACTATTTAAGCATATAGAGGTCAAATGATAATATTTAAAATCCTATCCTACTAATCCTACTGATGTTATAAATGCGAAATTTTGTAAGGATATGTGTATGTTTGTTAGTGTTTCACGCGAAAACTACTGAATGAATTTTCATGAAACTTTGCAGTAATATAGCTTTATTATCATAATAACATAATAAGTTAAAATTTCTAGGGTTTTTTTTCATAGTCTTGTGATAATATAAGGATAACTGCCAAGTAAACGCGGACGAAGTCGCGGGTAACAGCTAGTCAAAATATATTTATTTCACGTTAAGACATGGGGCACACTATGCGAAAGAACACACGGCGCGGTTTCTACCAGCGCTCGCGGCGGTTGCGGGCCCGCACACTCCGTAGAATNNTGTTCTTCCGTGTTCATATGAAAAAAGTAAGATCACATTTCACGACGCGATTTTCACCCGCAGCGCCTGCGGTTGTTTGCGGTTCCCGAGGCAGCGGTCGTCTGCCCGTTAATCGTACGGGCGGCGATCTCCCGCCGCCCGCACGCTCTGCGGTCGCTTAGCAGGCGACCATTTTATACTATTTGTACTGATTATTATTTAACCGCTACCGCCGGTCACGCGTTTATCAACCGTCAAGTTAATTTCAACCGCAGCGGCTGCGGGACCGCAAAAATTACCCGTCTCGTGAGTTTTGGACTAAAATTGCAAACCCGCGACCGCGAAAGCAAAACGCGACGCGTTTTGCTTTTCTAGCTCATTGGAACTATTTGAATTTCGAATATTATATTTTAAAAACGTTGCAACCTTCGTAGTAATAAAAAAAAAACAATTGAAGGAATTAAATTGTCATTTGTTTTTTTTTATCACAAATCAAAGTTCTACGTTCAGTTTTGGCGCCATCGAGAGAAAAGATTGTAGAAGTTTTTTCATAATTATTGAATTTCGTGTTAATATTGAGTGAAAATAGTCAATTTTGGTGACATTTTGTACAATTTTGTTCAGTTAAAGTGCACAAATGAAATAATCATGAAGAAATCAAATCTCATTACATGAGCTTGTGTAAAAAGGCCACCGCTTTACTCAAGAGCCTGACATGACTTATGACTGATGACTTATTATAATTGATATAAAATTTGATGCAAATTTCTACTTAACTAATGGCAAAACACTAACGAGATTGCCAAAACCTAAAGAAAGAAAAGAAGTTCTACGTACGAGTACGTAACGAAAATGAAATGAAGTCGAAAACATTTTAGAGCGATGAGCTTTGATTTTAAAAGTTCTCTTTCTTCGCAAGACTGTGCCGTTCGCCTTCAAAATGCTTTTGGGAGAGAAGCGCCTTGTTTGAGAACCGTGAGGCAATGGTTCGCTGAATTTGAGAGAGGTCGAGTTTCTTTACATGACGAATTTCGTAAAGAGCGGCCTTCAACTGCCGTCAACGAAAATAATGTGGCTACTTTTAAGCGGTTAATTGAAGAAAACCCCCGGATTACCTATGAGGAAATTCGAAGACTATTGGGGATTGGCATGAGCCAAATTCAGAATAGTGCTCACAGATGCTATTGAAGTACGACTACGGACATTCTAATGCTGTTTATGACATTGTCACAGGAGAAGAAACGTGGATTAATTGTTTTGAACCCGAAAAAATACAGCAATCTTGTGGATGGGTGTTTGAATGAGAACAGGGCAACAAAAGTGAGACAGCCAAGAAACGTTGGTAAAAAAATGATCGCGTTTTTTTTCTCAGCTACGGGTCCTATCTGTACAATTCCACTTAAGGATCAAAGGAGTGTTAACGCCGAGTGGTATTCTAGCATTTTTTACCCAGGATGTTAGAAAAAGTTCTCGAACGACGACCAAAAGCCGCTTTCCCCTACACCATGATAACGCTTCTTCAAACACGGCCAACAAAACAAAGTCATTTTTAGCTATTGAAAAAGTACATCTCGTCAATCGTGCTACGCATAGCCTCGACTTAGAACTACGTGATTTTTGTATTTTCCCCAAAATCAAAGATTTGATGGGAGGTAACTCCAAAGAGGCAGTGACAGCTTTCAATCAGCACGTAGATAACATGGCTTCAGATCTGTGGTCCTCCTGTTTTAAAAAATGGTACGATCGCATGAAAAATGTGTAAAAT
This sequence comes from Calephelis virginiensis, assembly GCA_002245475.1. NCBI lineage: Eukaryota > Metazoa > Arthropoda > Insecta > Lepidoptera > Riodinidae > Calephelis > Calephelis virginiensis. The sequence continues at coordinate 11,153 of NJDC01001739.1, read as the reverse complement.
GTAAAGGAGATTATTTTAAAAAGCAATTAACATAATATTTTGGTCACAACGTGTTGTTTTTTTTTTAAGTTACGCTAAACTTATAGTTTGACCTACGTACTAAAAAAATCCACCACCGGATCGAAACGCGGCCTCACACTGATAAGATCCGGCAAGAAACGCAATCTTGTCTTTGTCTTTATTTTAAAATATGTATACAATAGTTAAAGTGATGACACATTATATTTATAAGAGACTAGCTTATCCGACGAACTTCGTTTTGATCGTACAATCTATATGGGAAAAATCAAAATGTTTTTCCTAGTTTCCTCGCTGTTGTATGCGATAAAATGTACACTATGCCCTTCTCCCGGTTCTAAGCTACCTTTGCATCAATATTCAGTCTATCAGTTTAGCCGTTCTTGAGTTATAAATAGTGTAACACGACTTTCTTTTATGGATATGGATGATGAATCTTTCGTAATACAGTATCGTCGAATTTTCATTGTTTTCAAGATGTATTCTGCTATTCGGGGTGGAGACAAATCTAACGAATTAAAAAACGTGAAAATTGGTCCAGCAGATCTCGAGTTCTAACTGTTGTACCAAACTCTTAGTTTTATATAAGTATAGATTGACATGAGGAGCAATTGATCACAAGCGTTCTTGTTAGCTAAATATTCAGCAATCGTATGATAATATTCCCTGTGTTGGTTCGGGCTTCTTTACAAAATAAACCACCTGCACCAGACAGCTCGTAAAAGGCGAGCATAGACTCACCGTCACTAACACAGCAACATCTGACTATGTGGTAAAGTTTCATAGAGACTCGCCCGGATTGGTACCAACGCCTTACCTATTCGTGCCGCCATAACGTCAGTGCTTGCCGTTGACGTGTTCCGGTTCGGAGGATAAGGTAGCCGGTAAACTTACTGTTGCTCGAGGTCTAATGTCTTGGCCTCAGGTTGGCAGCGCACCATTACCACCGTTGTGTCTCTTGGCGGCGTGAATTTCTTGTAGGAAATCCGGCTGTTGTTTGCCTTCATAAAAAAATAACCTTTTTTTCTCATGAAAATAAAGGAAAATAATCATTTTTTGTTGTAATTAGGCGAGATAATATTGAAACTGAAGTTGGGTTATTGCAATTACTGAGCTTTCAATTAACTTAATTGTCCCCATTCGTCCTTCGACCTATGGAGCGTTCCAATGCGTCCGTTGTGGCTGTTGTGTGCCAATTATTAATTACCTACCGTTAGGTACTTTGTTATATTATGTTCATGAATTTGGTTCTGTCGCTTTGTTGTTTTACTTTATAGTGTCAAGAATTAAATACAATGTTATATGTGTCAGAAGAAGACCAGAGATATATTTTTTAGTTAGTAGTTAATTTACCATGCTGCCATATCTTCCGTATAAATTAAGTCCTTATTTCAGTCATTAGTCACTATTTACAAAGTCATTTCAGGGTTTTGAGTAAAGCGGTGGCTTCGTTACTCAAGCTTATCTAGCGAGATTCAGAAATACACGATACACTAATTTATTCATAATTATTTTATTTGCGCAGTTTATCTGAACAAAATTAAACTAATGCCCACCTAAATTAACTAATTGTATCCATAATTTACACCAAATTCAATAATTACGAAAAAAAAATACTACCATCTTCTTTCACGATGGCGCCAAAACTCCTGTTTTGTTTAGGCCAATTTGCTCCTTTCTAGACAGGCCTTTAGGTTATGCTGTCATGTCTTCTGTATGAATAAATTCTTTTTAACAGTCACAAGTCATTTCAGGTCATAAGTCATAGGTCATAAGTCAAAGTCATGTCAGGGTCTTGAGTAAAAATTGCGATGATAAATGAAGCTGGCATTAAAAATAATTGATATGAAATAACTTATAATTATTTTGTTATATTTATTATGGTCGAATTTCGACCGGCGACTAGTTTTAATAATGTCTTTTACAACATTAAACACTTACAACATTTTTATGGCAAACGGTCAGTAAGAGCTTATAAATAGTTATACTTATAGAAAGTTACTTTACCCTTTGACTTGGACGTTTAGCGAACGTCGCGTAATATCTAGAGTTTTTGGTCATACCTGCGGCGTCCGCCGTAACCAGCCAGTATTCCGCTTGACTGCCAGCAACACCAGATTCTACGTTCCGTTAGTGCACCACCATCGACTAAAGCCCGGTTCCCACGGTCAACGAACCGTGATCCGTCAGTATAACTATTGGTAGTTTGCCTAAAATTAATGAAGCGTTGCTCATAGTTTTACAAAATGTTTCGAATTTTGAAAGAAAGAAACACTTGTACTGTTTTACTTATCACTTATAATTTATTACTTTGTAATTAGTAGCCTACCGGTTTCGCAGCATCATCAGTTTAAGTTTTAGCCCTGAGCTTGAGCTTTCTCTTTTTCCATAACGACATATAACTGATGCCCATCGTTTACAGAGATCAGCAACACTAGGAGTATCCCAGATACCTCCCGACCTTTAAGAAATGAATACCTTAACCTTTTTTTCCTTAAGCGAGTTGAAATGTTAGCTCATCAGGTAAAAAGATTATTTCCAGCTCATCTAAAAAGGAAGGTAGACTTACAGTGGTCAATAAATTAAGTAAGAATATGCAATTATTGACAATTCTACATTATACAACCTACATATACACCAAACTCAAGAGAATAATATAATTTGTTTTCTTCATTTCGTAATAAAAGTATTTTACATTTTTACATTTTACACGAGATACTTACATTTTTTCAAAAAACACATTGTCACCTCTTCGCCCATTTACCCGTTGTACTTTGTGGGATCACAAAACACTGAATAAATAAGTATACCTGGACAAAATATAACACAAATAGAATCATAAGAAAGCAAATTTAGTGCTTGTGTTTGGGTGTTTGTCAACGAAACTTTTTTAAGAAATACGTTAATAAATACCAGTATTCATGGACTGGAAGAGGGCCAGTCTTCGTGGCGGATGAAATCAATTTCATGTGCAGTCAGCCAGTCTTGCGTGCTTCTCGCTCTATGGGCTAGCGCAGAATCTTGTTGGAATACCCAGGGCCTGTTATTGAACATGGTATGAGAAACAAGTTCTACAAGGAGCACTGTGTTTTGATACACAACAGCATTCGTTTTTACGCCTTTCTCATAAAAGTATATCTCAGTTAATCCTCAATATGGGCCTACTAACATAACCATGACTAGGGATAGATATTGGGCTCGCTGGACATGCGGAATACAGTAGCTTGCTTCTTTACTGCTGTGGGCGTACACTATATTTTTTTTTTGTTCTTTCGTCCGAAAAAATATTGAATGGTCTGCTTGCGGATGAAATTTCTTTGAATTCGTTTTTTTAACCAGGTTTTACCAATGCAGCTGCTGGTGTCCTAAAATAATGAGGGCGACGGCTTCTTTTTCTGTCTGCCTAACTTGAGTCCTTATTATGTCGTTTTATGGTACGATAAATGAAGTAATTAAAATAAAATTTTTCATTATGCCGAAAATTTATGTTGGTGTGTGTAACCACATCGATATAGCATCTTTAAGCGTCCACTCCATATTTAATTAAATATTTTATTACGTATACGTAAAGGGATGGGTTGTCGACGTATTTTTCGTCGTCGACTACTCTAATTAGCCGTCTACGAAATCGACTAGCCCATCGATAAACAATGGACCGTCGAAACGTCCATTTTACCTAGACGGTTGATTCAACTAGTCCGTTTAATCAACGTGTAGTTCTCTTACTAGTCTGTGGTTTATTCAACACCCATCCCTGATAGGTACGTGCTTCTTTGTTTCTTTCTTTAAGTTTTGGCCTTCACGTTAATATTTTGCCATTCGTCAAGTAGAAATTTGCATCAAATTTTACATCAATTCTAATAAATCATCAGTCATAAGTCGCCAGTAAGTCTTGTCAGGCTCTTGGGTAAAGCGGTGGCCTTTTTACACAAGCTCACGTAATGAGATTTGGCGGCAACGAGGAAATACACGACACGCTAATTTCTTCATGATTATTTCATTTGTTTCACTCAACATCAACACGAAATTCAATAATTATGAAAAAACTTCGACCATCTTATCTCTCGATGGCGCCAAAACTCAGGCACGTGCTTATTTCAGAGGTCAATGGCTTATTTTCATAAAATGTTCTAAATTTAAATTAAAAAACATTTTCGGGGCCAGCATTTTTAATTGAAAAGTTTTTATTGTGTGACAGAACTTATGATCCGACTTAATATAGCACTAAACGAAATAATGTGGTATCGCTGTTATGAATTACTAATATCTACGACAAAGAAAATATGGAAAAGAGACTAAGCACAGTTAGGTAGGTATATGCCTCATCTCAAAAATATCTCAACGTTAAAATTATTACTAACGGCCTACCTAACTTAAAATATACAATCTTGTTTAGGTATGCATTAAAATACTAACACAAATCATAATCTATTTTCTAAATAAATTTCATATAACATAAAAGTATTTTCATTTTTATTAATAATAACGTCTGGCATAATGCTCGCTGACCGCATTCTTAACAGTGAGATCCGAGAAGGAGAGGGATTGAAGGCGTTGGTGCTAAAATCAGAATAGGCATGTTCCATTGGTTCGGTCACGTGGAAAGAATGGCAGATGAAAGATTTATAAAGTTTATAAGCTATGCGAGTTTGGATGGATGAAGGTACTCGAGAACATTCCATGATCAAATTGTGTGGCAGTTTAGCGCAACTTTCATATCAAAAAATTAAAAAAATAAGTTTGCTAGGTTTTTTATTCGCCCAAATCATATGACACTAGTTGCCTTATATCTGAATGCCTTTACAGTTACTTACAAATTATACGGGTTATACTTTTTCAAGTAAACTTCATATAAAATTAGGGTTTGCTGTGTATCTATGGAAGTCCCGCCTCTTATTACGTAGTATTTAGGTATATAATCTTTGTTGCGTGGTGTCGAGTCTCCGAAACCGATGTGTTTTTACGAGGGTGGATCCAAAAGTTCTAAGCCCGACCAAGAAAATGAAAGAAAAGTGGGTCTAAATTTATTTTTATTTTTCGACATAGTCTCCATCTAGCTCAACACACTTCTTCCACCTGACCTGCAACTTGTTTATCCCCTCGAAAAAAAAAGATTCCGGAAGGTCGGCGAAATAGTCGTTTACTGCGACTATCACCTTAACTTTGGTCGAAAATTTCGAGCCACCCAAGTGTATTTTTTAAATTTGGAAATAAATGATAATCCGAGGGGGCCAAATCCGGCGAATAAGGTGGGTGGGGCAGCAATTCGTAGCCACAACATGGATTACAGACATTGTTTCAACCGAAGTGTGAACACGTGCATTGTCTTGATGAAACAAAACTTTCTTACGCAACATTCCCGGCCTTTTTTCTTTTATTTCTTCCCGGAGTCTTCGTAAAAGGTTACAATAATAACTAGAATTTATAGTTTGACCTTTCGGTAAAATTTCTATAAAAATAATGCCCTTCGCATCCCAAAAAACAGAAGCCATGACTTTGTTAGTCGACAAAACGACCTTAGCCTTTTTCGGTGTAGGAGAATCTGATCTTTTCCACTGTTTGGATTGTTGCTTTGATTCAGGAGTATGGTGGTGAACCCAGCTTTCATCCATGGTAACAAATCTAGACAAAAAGTCCTCGGGATCAGTCTCAAAAAGTTCCAAACAGTCTCGCGAAATTATGTATCGAACTCGTTTTTGTTCAGCTGAAAGCAACCTCGGGACCCAGCGAGCAGAAACCTTATGTAACCCCAACTCTTCCGTTATTATGTGTTGTACCCGGCCATAACTAATGTTTGTTATCTCAGCTATCTTACCAATGGTCAAACGTCGGTCACCCAGTACGAGATTACAAATTTTATCGATGTTTTCTTTCGTGGTAGAGGATGTAGGCCTTCCACTACTAGAATCATTTTTAATGCTCTCACGACTGCGCTTTAACTCAGCTACCCACTTCTTGACACTGGAATACGATGGAGCAGACTCCCCCAAAGTGCTCACCATATCTTGATGGATGTCTTTTGGTGATAGGCCTTTTTTATTGAGGCACTTAATGACTGCACGGTGTTCAATTTTCTCTATTATTGAAAATTGCGTCAGATTGCTTCAAACAAATAATCACAGAAAATTTATATTGTGCAGTATCGGAATGAAACTGCGCACAATAAATCAATATGACATATACTAACAAATGACGTTAGATTTTAAAAAGATGTCATAGCTCCATGTAGGTTAGGCCACGAACTTTTGGATTCACCCTCGTATGAAAGGGTTTTACCCTTTGGAGGAATGAAAGTGTAGAAAAGACAGAAAGGTCTGCAAGGATCGTGATATTTGGCATTCGATACTCTCTGCCTATCCCATCAGGGACTAAGCGTAAAGATATATATGACCTATTAAGTAACATCAGAGATTAAGTATCTTCACGCCCATATCCCCGAAGAGGTAGGCAGAGGTACAACCAAGGCACCCACGACTAGCCGAAGACACTAAGTCCCACAATGTGATAGGTGGCAAGCCTATCGCCAACCGGGCACATTTCCAATCCCGACCAACATTTTTTTTTAATTAGAAAATTGGAAAAATCCAATTTACTTTTTATTGGCCGACCCGAGATTCGAACCCGGGACCTCATGCAGTCAAGTCCAACACCCGGACCGCTAGACCACAGAGGCGATAACATCAGAGATTAGTAAATATATATTGTCTTTGTTAACATGTAGATTGGATTTTTTAACAAAGCGCCTGAAATAAATACATTGCAAGGCATACTTTATAACACAAATACATATTGCGGCAAAAAAATTATTTGATGGACTTCATATTGCCAGGTAAATAGCTGATCGCCTCTTTGGTCTAGTGGAATGATGTTGGCGTTGATTGCATAAGGTCTCAGGTTCGATTCGCGGGTCTGTCAATCCGAATATGTGTACTTTCAATTTTCTAATAAAACCAATGTCACCCGATTGCCGATAAATTTCCAACCTTTTGCATTATGCTAATACCTTCAGCTGATATTGGGGGGCCATTTTACCTATGACTAACTCTTCAGTTATATGGACGTGAAGATATTTACCAAGTTATTAACTGCTTTTGTTTGTTCAAGGTTAGTGCGAAGGCAAGTCGTCAAAATTATATGACTGAAGTTGTATTGTAAAAGTAATCCTAGCAATCCTATTAATATTTTAAATTAGAAAGTTTGTCTGTTTGTTTGTTTGTTACTTCTTTACGCAAAAATCGCTAAACTAATTTTCATGAAATTTGGTACATACTTAAAGGGTTACTTGAATTAACTCATAGGATAGTTTTTATACCGAAACAATGTTCCTGTGGGACCACGCCGGCAACGTCGCGGGCAACAGCTAGTATTATAAATGCGAATGTTTGTGCGAATGGATGGATATTTGTTACTCTTTCGTTTGACAACTACTGAACGGATTAAGATAAAATTTTACAAGAATGTTATATCGGAATAGCGAATAGGCTACAATTCATAAAAAATATACTTCAACAGGCGAATGAAGCTGTGAATTAAAGCTGGTATTGAATAAAAGAAGGGAAATGTACTGATAAGGCACACATAAGAGATGAATTGAGAAGCCTGCGGATAGTTTGATAAAAACTACGGATTTTTATTGATATATGGCATGCTGACAGTAACATCATAGACGTCCTTGGTGCGTTGATATTTTATAGCCAGATTAAAAAGGCCACGTATGCAAGTTTACTGGCTATATTAACATGGAAGATAACAATGACAAAGCATTAGCGTTATGGCAGCAGGTGTAGCTTAAATGTCTATTAAAGGTTTTCTTGCACTCATTAATGTTAGATTTCTCAGTGACTTTAAAATAATAGTAAACTTTTAATATATTACACTTGTGTAGCAAATAATTGACATGGCTACAATGTTCCATTTCTTTTTATTTCGTATCTTTATGAAAAAAATAGCATACAAAGTATCTTCACGTCCATTACTCTGAAAGCACATATCCAATCCCTGGCAACGCTATTTATTATTAAAAAATTGAAAATGTACATTTCTAATTATTTTTTTATTGCCCGACCCTGCGATTGAACCCGGGACCTAAAGAAGTCAAGTCCGACGCGAGACCGCTAGGCCACAGAGGCACATTTTAAACTAGTTTCTTCTCAACAGAATCACCGCCATAAATACTGGTATTTATTAACGTATTTCTTATAAGAGTTTCGTTGACAAACACCCAAGCACAAGCACTAAAATTGCTTTCTTATGATCCTATTTGTGTTATATTTTATCCAGGTGTACTTATTTATTCAGTGTTTTGTGATCCCATAAAGTACAACGGGTAAATGGGCGAAGAGGTGACAATGTGTTTTTTAAAAAAATGTAAATATCTCCTGTAAAAATATAAAATATTTGTATTACGAAATTAAAAAAACAAATTATATTCTTGGGTTTGGTGTATATGTAGGTATGTATAATGTAGAATTGACATTAATTGCAAATTCTTACTTAATTCATTGACCACTGTAAGTCTACCTTCCTTTTTAGATGAGCTGGAAATAATATCTTTACCTGATGAGCTGACCTTTCGTGCAAATCTTTTAGTTTAAAGTTTTTTTTTTCACACGTTTATATAAATAAAACACAAATGTACACACGTGTGAAGACGGGACGGACAGCTAGTACTTTGTATGTAATTATGGTGAATGTAAATATATTGTGTTATCAGTTCTAGTAACTTTCCAAGTGCAAACTAATTCGTTGTCGGCAATAAATACATTATGCAAAGAAATAATCTGTGTTGATATCTGTATAGTGCATCCATACTAGAAACCAAACATCTGTGTTACCTGTGCATATCTGCATCACAATACACGATGCTGACGCGCTAATTTAGTAGCATTTGCAGGTCGACGTGGCACTTGGGCTTTTCCCTCTAAGACGTAGAAATTGTTGCGACAGTAAAGTTCTCGTCAAAAACAGGAATAGCCTGAGCATCGTGTTCACCATATAGAGATCTTCTCTCCTTGAAGTACATCGAGGTTCAATTGTTCCTTGCCTCCACAAATAGAGTCGGTTTCCCGAAAACATCAGAGAATGCGTTGAACAGTTGATAGCAACACACCGACTCTCTTAGCTGAAACCTGCTGACTTTGCCTTGTTTCCAGCAATAAAAGGATTCTGGTGCACTCTTCAATTATAAGTGACAAAATGATGAATTAACTAACGGATATTGAAACTCAGAGGCGGCTTAGTTATATTGTGTAAAGTCACATTGAAAATAATGTTAATAACAGATGCATGAAATACGTATCTTGATAAAAACCAAGAAGTATAATGTCATAGAGTCACATAACAATAAAGTTAAAAACAGATACATGAAATACGTATCTTTACAAAAAAAAACATTTTTCTTTTAGTATGTTTTATGCCGTGACTTGATAAAAGCCCAGGAGTTATATACGTCATTAAAAACGTATTAAATTTTAAATCAAACACAGTTTATTTCGTTAGGAATGATGTTTTTATTTTGGAGATATTTAGGTTTATTTAACATACCCTTATTAAAAGTCCATGCATATAATTTGCATTATCTAAAATATCAATAAAAAATACATCTATTTTAATGACTTTCATGGGTGCCAGATATTCACAGAAAATGGATTTGTCAATATTTTTTATTGTTGTATTTTTATTGATATTTTAGATAATGCAAATTATATGCATTATAAATTTGAGTTACTTCACCCAGGAATCGAATCCGTCTTGGATTTTTGTGACCACGTTAGGTCTAGATCACATGGATAATTAGAATATTAGTAGCAATGCAAGAAACCGCAGCGCAACCGCTCAGTCCCTGCCGGTGCTCCAACGCTCCGTGTAAAACCACCCTAACCTTTATGATATCTGACATTATGTTGGAATGACATTCGATTTTATTGAAGTGCGGGTGTATGATCAAAATATGAATGCGATGCGCACTCTAAACATTTTCAGTTTTCAACCCTTTATTCTGAACAAAAGCGGTCGAATCAATTACGTTAAAATTTCAATGAAACGAATCACATAGTAGTGCATTAGTAAGCTTTAACATATTAGTTTGGATGCACGCTACAAATATTTGAACATTATCTCTCTATATCTATCCATACTATCTATACGATAATATTCTGTCAATACTATAACATTCTATCAATACTATAATATTCTATCCATACTATAATATTCTATCTATACTATAATATAAAGCTGAAGAGTTTGTTTATTTGTTTACTTGAACGAGACTTGAATTCCTATTTCTGACCTGCTAGAATCGGAGAGGTCACAATAAATAGGGTTAAACTTAATCGAATTTTTAAATCGTTTATAATAAATAATGAAATTTGTAATAAATATAAATAGGTAAATTAATTAAATTAAAAAATATGTTTGATTAACATAAATAACTAATTTCTGTAAAACTTTACAATTCAGTATTAAATATTTGCACAAAACTTTGCAAATATTTAATTATATACTTATGTTAAGTATTATCCTTAAATGTTTTTTAGCAACGTCTTAATATACGTAGACAAATAATTTTAAATTATTTTATTTAATTACATATCATAGTTATTATTATTTTTTATTTTGTTTGCAGTTTATATTTGATTTAACTAAAAATGTGTTTAATTAACATAAGTTATTAATAATTTCATATTATTATAATCTTTACTATATTATCTAGACATGGCACTGCGTGACAGCAAGTTAAGTATTTTCGCTATTATAAATAAATGTTTATAAAAGTAAATATTAAAATTTGGTAGGTAATACATTTTAAATACATTATCATTTGAGCTTTAACTGCCTAACTTATATGTAAATCTTTTTATAGGCAAAGAGCCCATTACGCATGTTGAAAATTCGTGAGGATCTCCATAACTAACATCGTAACGTGAGACCTAAATTCCATACCGTGCTATAAAAAAAAAAGTATACACCGTGCTATAGATTTTAATATGTGAATTGTTGAACCTAATCAAAGGTAGTTCGCTTTATTTACATTGATAGAGATGCTGCTAGGGTTATCACAACTTAAAACCGCACAACCCGTTGCAAGCAAATACACTAATAGAATATGATTTTTGAAAGATGTTTATTAACCTTTA
>NJDC01001738.1:102280-117112 GCA_002245475.1 Calephelis virginiensis | reverse complement strand
TAATTCAATTTTATTTAACGATAGATCATAAGATTAATTTACAACGCTCATTTTAAATTCTATTGCCTTAATACTCTTTAGTGCGTTGGGAAGGATCCAAATGGCAAAAACCGTAAATATTAATGAGAAATAATTGAATTTTTATTTTATTGAAGGAGTTTTTGTTGTTGCTGGCTTGAGTATAATATAACGAGTGTATTAAATAAAATGTTAAACATTACTCAAGTTGTTAGATAAATTAAATAGGGATAATTATGCAAACTGTATAGTTAATATCCCTAGACTAATCACACAAATTGAACCTAACCCCAGAGTAAGCAAATTATATGCCTGTGTTATGGGTGTTAGTTAACAATACTAATACATACAAATGCTTAAATAGACACCACAATTAATTTAATAAACACCCAGACCCGGAAATGCAGACATCTATATGTTCATCACACCACTGCCTGCCCCCGTCGGGAATCGAACCCGAGCCTCGTGGTCGGTCGATGTAGTTAGGCGTATACGCTAGCCACTCGACCAATGAGGAGGACCAATAGTATAAAATGTATATAAGGAGATAGTTATAGACAATCAGCCGACCCGGCGAACTTTATATCGCTTGATGTTACTAACGGTTGGAAAAGTTAAAGTATTGTTTTTCTTTCTAACTTTCTTTACTTCTTTATTGTACACAAAAAAGTGAAAATACAAGTAAATATGTGAAATTATATGAAAGACGAGCTTATCTCTAAAAGAGATTTCTTTCAGCAAACCCAATTTTCCCTGCAATTTCCCCTTTACTTGAACCTTCTTCTGACAGTAGCTAACATGAAGTTGGTCCTAATGTTGGTTGAGAGAGTATAAAATAGACCACCTGCCTTCCTGCCAGAGAGCTCGTAAGAAGCGAGCAAAGGCTAAATGTGTCACTATCACAGGACCACTGGTGGTAGAGTACTCTGCTCCAACCAAGGCTTGGAAGCGAAACTAAAAGTATAGGTTCCATACCGGTACTCAGCGGTTCGTGCCATTTCGATACCTGGATATCGCTTCCAAAATATGTACCTGTACTCCGTATATCAGCACCGACACAATATCAATACCTAGCAACTACTACTAATACCGATTTAATACCTGTTAAAACTACCCGATAAATACAGCAGAGCTTTTGCCAAGTTTTGTTTTTAGTTTTTGATACAATTTAAATATGTTAAGAAGGAACAGATACCTTCAATTGAAGAACACACATTACGTAATATATTTTCTGGTACCAGTACTATTAAACGAGTATCGGTATAAAACCCTTGTACCAATAGTATCGGTACTAAATCTACAGTACAGTGCAGGTACTAATATCACAGGCAACGGCTTTTGTATCGGTATTGCCAAGGCCGTTACTACCAATTTCCAAGAATACCGGTATTTCAAGTCCAGCCAGCTTGTCCGGGTAGAAATCCGCCTTATCTATTCCTGGCACCATAATCCAATACACCTTCAACATCTATAGTGTCTATAGGCTACAATTATCTATTACCATCAGGAGAGCTGTGTGCGTTTGTTCGCTATCTCATAAAAAAAGAAGTAAGTAGTAAAAAGAAATAAGTAGTAAAAAGAAGTAAGAAGTAAGAAGTAAAAGTAAGTGATGCAATGACTTAGTAAAATGGGGTTTCATTTTTATATTTAAGACTAGCTGTCCCGGTAAACTTCGTTCCACCCATTAAGTTTGTATGGGAAAAAAAAATTTTGCTATTCCCATTTTCCCTGCAATTTTTCCGGTTTTTTCTTCATAAGAACCTTCTTCTGACAATAACTAATACAACAATGAATGAATAATCCAAATCGATTCAGTCGCTCGCTTACCAAAACATTTAGCAATACATTTTTGAAGTTATTCGTTTTCTACGTGTGTTTTTTTAATATTTTCCTTAAAAAAATGCTAACAAATGGGCAAGTGCTAGTTGGACTTGCAAGGGTTCCGTTGCAACAAGCACAGATTAGGCTTTTTATGACATTGGAAGGCAAAGAAGAAGACGGATTTTCTGATGGTAAGAAAGGTGGTAATGGTGCATTACCAACCTGAGGCTAGGATGTTAGGCCTCGAGCAAATATAGTTTTACCGTCTATCTTATTCTTTTAATCGAAACAAGCAAGCACTGACGATATGACAGCAGGAATAGTTAAGGCGGTTATACCAACATTTTTAATAATATTTGTATAAAGAAAAAAAAATATTTGCGCTTTTTAAAAATGTACTTTGTTGTAAAAACTGCTACATCTACATCTCTCTCGTTAACATCTTATTTTAATTGAATTTTTACTTATTTCACTACATATTTTTTCACTTTGTAAGTATGTTTTAACTATTGTGTAAAGGAAAAAGAGGAGTGTAATAAGTTTAATGTGTCACTGTGACATCGTAACTCCTGAATGAATGAATCGAATAATAGGCAAAGCAAACTTGAAGACCGAAGTTGATTTCCTAATCGGTTAAACAAATGATAACCAACCATTACTTTAATCGATAGGGTTGTAATATCTCAAAAGATCTAATAAGAAAGAAATACCAACGATTTTTATAAACTAATGGTCGTCCATTGGTTGAAATTCGACCATAATAAATTTTAATATCTTGTTGATAAGAACGCTACCTTCATTTCTCAAGACCTACTACTTTGATTCCAATCTTTTTAGTGCGCCTTCTGTAATCTTTTATCGTAATCATCAATATATCTGTTTGTGTGTGTCAAATTCATGGTAGTGTGGGTAGTCTTTTATTTATTGATTTAATGTCCTTTATAAGCATCATTATTGAAATATATTAGCGTTCTGCACTTCTACTACACATAAACTATAAGTATGCCAAATTTAATGTTCCTGCGACCGCGCAATTTTCGTAAAATCCAAAGTTTTGGCATGACGTATTAATATATAGATGACAAACATCAAATAATAAAAAACAACTCGTTATAATATCCGGCACACAAATGTAGCGAATAAACTTGCTCTTTCTCGAAGAACTGACAGAGCAATAAAATGTAAATTGCCACAAAGTGTTAAAAGGATCGACAAAAGTTTATCTCACGCGAACTTATCACTTCACTGGTACGTCTTTGAATTAGAATATTTCAAAGGAACCTGTCTTTTTAGAGAAACAACCTCTGTTTTATTTTTATTATCATATTCAGTCTGAACAAAGAAACTCAGAACAGTATAAAATTGCATTAAATTAAATAAATCTACACAAGATGCATGCAGACGTGAATAAATGCAACTTGTACTTCATATAGTCGACTAGCTGGCCCGGCGAAGTTCATACCGACTGCCTCATGTCAAGTAGTTTTTATCTTAGTTTTCAAATGTTTTTAATCTTTTTCTGCTATTTGGGACTAACACAAATCCAAAAAATGACATTAAGATCGGCGCAGCAGTCCTGGAGTTATAAGTTATGTAACGAACTCGTCTTTTTATGAATATATAGTATGTATATATATCTGTCAATGATAATGATATCTTCAGCAAACACATATTTTGTTTAAAAAGTTATGTTGAATACACCACACTACATAAGCGTAATTAAATTTCGAAAATCAAGCAAGCTTGCTAACGAGCGTAATGTTGAGGTCACAGATAAACTAATTAACCAGCATGCTGTGGAACTTGCTAGCAAACTGGCTAACCGGCATGATAGATTATGGTTCAAGCATCTAGCTAAGCTTATTAGCGTGCAAGTCCTCGAACATGCTGTATAAAGGTCTCTACTATTAGTTAGTATATAACGACAAAAAAATATATTATTATTATTCCATAAGCCAGACAGGTTTCTCAGGATCGTGAGGTCTGGCACTCGATACTCTCTGGCTACTACGTAAGGGACTTGGCGTGAAGATATGTATGTACAAAAAAAAACTCTTTTTTACTGTTAGTCAAAATACGTTCAACTTTCTAAAAATAAAATAAGAGAAGTTCCATGTCAAGCTAACTTTTGGGAGCTTTTATTTGAAATGGCCAGGTATATTGATGTAAAAGGTTCTATTAATATCAGTCCGGAATCAACCTGAGAGCATCTGTTGTATATTCCAGACGCGTATGTGGGAGCTAGAGTGTTTTTGGTAAAGTTTGACAGCGTCCTTATCTACTAACACTAAATGGGTATGTGTACTGGAAATGATGGATGAGCTTAGGCCGTTTATTTGACATCTATATTAACCTTAATGTGGGAAAATGTTTTTGTTTGTAAACTGAAACTTTTAAATAATTCCATCATGAATTTATTTGTAGATTATGGCCTAGAGATGTGACAGGCCTATCGCCAAATATTGTAAATGCTTAAAAACGTAAGTAAACGACAAGGAAGCTTGACAAAGACTGTTTTTATTTAAAAACTTATATTGACATAAAGTCTATAGTCGCAATAATGTATCTTATTTTTATTATACTATTCTGGATAGAAAGGTACATATATCCATAGTTCCAAGTTGTATAAGTCTGTAGTATTTTATCGTAAATAGATGTGTATCACCTTTGTGGTGTAGCGGTCCGGCGTCGGTTTGACTTCTTGAAGTTTCGGGTTTGACCACAGTGTCGGTGAGATGTATGCAAGCTACACTTGTGACGTGTGGCGTTACAGTTTGACGTTGGATCACTTACGTTAGTTTTAAAACAGATTTGGAATACGCAACGGAGTTTTATTTGTAATAACGAACATTCTTGTACCAGTTGGGCTAATAACAAACTAGAAAATGTGTAGTTTTAATTTTCCAACAAAAGTAACGTTAAACGGGTTTGAATATGTGCCCGGTTGACTATGGCCTTAGTGTCTTCGTTCATTCGTGGGTGTCGTTCTGATTGTTCCTTTGCCTACGTCTTCGGGGATTTGGGCGCGAAGATATTTTTTTAACATAGTTACGTACACATTTTAGGTGACATGTATTTTTCCCCCAGATAGGAAACACATTTGGAATCACTGAAGTTATAGACAGGAATAGGACGGCCCTTCAAAAAGATTCAAGAAACGAATCGTTTTGATTACGAATTCTGTACAATCAGTAACACTGCTAACAGCAGTTGCTCGTTTTCGACAATTAAATC
The DNA here is from genome assembly GCA_002245475.1 of Calephelis virginiensis. Classification (NCBI taxonomy): domain Eukaryota; kingdom Metazoa; phylum Arthropoda; class Insecta; order Lepidoptera; family Riodinidae; genus Calephelis; species Calephelis virginiensis. The sequence continues at coordinate 112,039 of NJDC01001738.1, read as the reverse complement.
TAAGTATTTTTTTTGAAAACATGAGTAACGTTCAGTTACTTCTGAGCAAACTATGAACTTACGGATTACGTTTCGTTCATTATAAGAACCGGGCATAAGTCGCAAAAATCAATTACTTATTAGGGCGCTACTGACAAAACTCTCTAATTAGCTAATTAGTAGGAAATATTTGCCCTCAATCGTTCAATGGATCCTGAGACCAGGCTCCTTTGAAGCATATGCTAACAATCTCCCCATCGTAACAGTTGATTATCACTTTACATACAGCGTTACTTGTCACTAATACCGTGGCAATGATGTAGCATTCTGTGATTTTCCTGGTTAGTATCCTTCCAAATAGCCCAGGGTTTACCAAACTGTGCGTCGCGACGCCCTGGGGTGTTGTGGCACTGTCCAGAAGGGCGTTGTGTATCTATGCTACCGAGTGAAGTGACCTATATTTTTATAATTGCTAACTTATTTTAGTCGACATGGTACGGGCTGGGTTAAGAGTAGTCATAAAAATAGTGCTTGTGTATATATACTAAGAGTATATATATGAATGGTGAGTATTTGATCCGGAGAAGACCCCCCCCTCCTCTGGCACTGACTGGATTAAGGGGCGTCGTTAAAAATAGCACAACCTAAGGGCGTCACAGTACACATAAGTTTGGGAAGCCCTGCCTTAGCCATTACTACAGTACGCAATGACATCATCAAGATTAATTTGCAGGTTGAATCAATGAATAAGGAAACTTCTTGTTAGTACCTGAATAGGACCTCTTCAAAAGGTTACCGATAATTATGTGCCCTCAAGCGTTACTTCATGTAATTAGAATTGTTGCGCTCCACTGTGTTGGTACAAATGTCTATAAAGAAGTAGAAAATCTAATCAAAACTAGGTGACGCCCGCAACAATCCCAACTTTAAAATGTAAGTAAGTATCTTCACGCCCATATCCCCGAAGAAGTAGGCAGAAGCACAACCAGGGCATCCACGAAGACACTAAGTCCCACAATGTAACAGGTGGCAGGCCTGTCGCCAACCGGGCACATACCCAATCGCGAGCAACAGAGAAGTTATGAATTTGAATGATTCGGAACTATGAATATTTAAAACGGAGTAGATAAGAATTGTAATAGTTAGAATAAAAATTAAGATAAACGTTTAAAAAAACCGTATTAAAATCTATCTATCCGCTGAAGAGCTACAATGTCACACACACACGAACGCACAAGCAGGCACGAATACACACACACACACACATACACAAACATACACACACACACACACACACACACACACACACACACTCACACACACACAAACATACACACAGACACGCCCAACTTATAACACCTCTCGTTTTGCGTCGGAGGTAAAAACATTAACTGCTTCGAATTGTATACAAGATACGTAGCCCAAAATAAGGGTTAAATTTTTGTTTATTAAATAATATATAAAACTACTCAACGGATTTGCAACAAATTCTGTGGAGTGTTAGGCAATATTCCGGGTCATAATTTATAATACTAATTACGCCGGGAAAATATTTCTTTTCAAAAAAATATTTTAAAGCATATAAGAAGTGCGGGCAACAGTTCATAATATACAAATTACTTGACAAAAATAAACAATATCTTCACGCCCATATCCACGAAATTGCAGGCAGAGACCACAAAAAGTTAAGTCCGACGCCGGACCGCTAGACCACAAAGGTGGCTTGAGAGTGTTATTGAAAATAAGCATTATAATGTTGCGAAGTATATTTAATAACGTAATCCAAATATTACGTGTCACTAACACTACCAATCATGAAGATTGATAACCGCAAAGACAAATTAGTTCTGAATTAAACGTAAATATGTTATTTCACTTCAAATAGGATGCGAGCTTATAATAGGGTTGTATGTAAATTATGTATTTGCTAGTTATTAGTAGTACTAATTAATTTCTGATTGAGTTTTGGCGCCATTGAGAGAAAAGAAGATGGTAGTGTGCGCAATTATTGAATTTCGCGTTTATATTGTTTGAAAATATTCAATTTTGGTGCCATTTTGTACAATTTAGTTCAGTTAAAGTGCACAAATGAAATAATTATAAAACATTGTATAATCGGGGAGACCAATTCCACGATCAGATCACTTGGATATTATCCGAGGGTGGTATCAAGAGTCTCCGAAACCGGCGTGTTTGTATGAAAAGGTAATGAATGTGAAGGAAGCCAGACAGGTTTGTCAGGTTCGTAAAGTCTGGCACTTGGTGCTTCCTAATTCCCCGTAAGGGTCTTCCTCTGACATATTTTTTTTGATAACTTATTTTGAATTATTTACGCGCAATTTTGCTAAATCTGGTAACTTTATGCAATTTTTTTTCTTGACTAGTCGCAAATGCTAATGCTAATGCCAAAAACTAAAAAAAAAAGTATATTAACCACCTAATTGAAGCTTCAAGATCAGTTAATAACAATAACAATAATAATAAATTTATTTAAAAACAAGACATATTTAACTTAAATGAGAATGAGACAAAAAAGTGAATTTTATATTAATTATGCGACTTTCCAGGGGTCCCCAAACTAGGCAAAGCCTGTGTCTTGGGATAACAAATTAGAATGTACAAATAGATTTAATTACATTAAACTTATAGAATTTCTTTACAATTATCTAAAAGGATCAGAATAAGAAACATAAAAACAAAAAAAAAAGAAAAAGAACTAAAACAAAATACTAATTAAAATTATACAACTAACAAAAATATTTATACCTATTTTAAACAGAAGAGTTAAAGAAAATTAGCGCATACAGCATTTGAACTTAGGATAGATTCAGTCTCTTCGTAGTTTAGTGTTTTTAACCAGGCTGTAAGTCTAACAGAACACTCTCTTAGTGAGCAATTTCTTATGTCGCAGTTAAGCAAAGGCTTATTATAAGGTATATTTTTTCTATTCCACAATAATAGTTTTAAAACCACATTGAATTTGACAAATTTGATAAAACTATTATGAAATGTTTTTTTCAAATCTACAGCATTATTTCATATTTTTTAATTATATGTCACAATAAATTATATGTTAAATGTGTTTGTGAATGTTTAGTATTTTTTTTTCTTTACACCCCATTTTATTATTCTTTCAAATAAAGTTAGGTTGACTGGTAGAGAATGCCATGTAGCATTACGTCCACTTTTGTGTATAGTGCATGAATTGTAAATAAATAATTAAGTGCAGTAAAACTGCAAACACCGATTCCAACTGTTTCATTGGGTATTACGACGTGATTTGATTATGCTTTTATCAAAAGTTTGCAAATGGTTCCGAAATAGTCCCACATAAATATTTTCATTATCCTAGTAAAATAATAATAAAGTAGTAGTAGTTTTTTTGTATGTAACGCTTAAGAGTGCATTAATTTTTCACTTGTCTTGACGGCCTTATTAATGATGTCAGTTGGCCAAGATAAGCGAAAAAATAATGCACTATTAAGTTTAATTCAAAAAACCACTAGGGTCGTTATAAAACTAAAGTGGGACCTTGGAATCATGACCTATCTTTCCAAAAAATGACCATCAAAATCAGTTGCAGTTGGCTAGTAACTGAGTTAATGGAGAAATTTAGAATTTCCTCGTTTCTTAATAGTCGGGTATAAAAAATAATTAATTAAACCTTGCTTTTTGAGGCCTAAAATACCGGCCTCGGGTTGGCAACACACCATTACCATATTTGGTATCTCTGGGCAACGTGAATCTTTTACCATCAGGAAATCCGTCTGCTTGTTTGCTTTCCATTATCATAAAAATACTGTTCCAACAATACTGTTGGAATTATTAACAATAACATAAGATACTTTTACAATAAATACACACATACGAAGTACATATACATGTACAAAATTTCATTATGAATGATTAAGTAGTTATCGCGTGAAATCGTAAAAGAATTACCTGCGCATATACAATATTATTAAGGATTACTTGAACGGTCCATGTGATCTTGCTTCGGCCGTCGAGTTTTGTTTTAATAACATTTTTTTAAAGTATTTTCACGCCCATTACCCCGAAGCAGAGTCACAATCAGGACTCCCACGACTAGCCGAAGATACTAAGTCCCCACATGTGTTAGGTGGCAAGCCTATCGCCAACCGGGCTCATACCTATCCCGACCAAATTTTTTTTTATTAGGAAATTGGAAAACCCAATTTATTTTTGTTGTCTGAACCGGAATTCGAACCCGGGACTAGCGGGACTACTGAACCGCTAAACCACAGAGGCGATAAAAAAAGGTGAGAGGTGTCAAGGGACACCCGGATGGAACGACGTTCTCTTTCCCCCCTCTCACTCTCAATCTCTATCAATCTCTAGTAATCTCTATCTCTCTTATAGACAGAGACAGACAGAGAAACATGAAAAAAATAGAGAGACAGACAGAGAAACATGAAAAAATGAATAAATAAAATATAAAAATAAAAAAAATAAAAAACAAACATGCGCAATCCGCAAAGCTTACAATAGCTTACTATAGCAAAAAGTGTTGTGAAAACTTTTCGTAAGAATTTTTTCCGTTCTAACCTCCTTTCACAATGCGCAATAAGGAACTTCGTTCCAACAATTTTTTACATTTAGTAAGGTCAGAGCAGGAAAAAATGTTGCACGTGTGTCTCTGTCCTCTTTGGAAAAGTAGCACCTGGGTCTAAAAATAAAACAACAAAGTCGTATCTTTGTGACGTAATGGCCGGTCGTATATCGCCCGTACTAAATGTCGGCATCACCTGGGAATGTAACCCGCAAATTTAAGATAAGTGAGCAGTTTATGGTCCATTAAAACATTTGCTCGTATAGAATGAAGACCGGCAGACAGCGTCGGTATGGGACGACCCCACTAGAAGCTGGTGATAATCAATATTCTGGTTATTGGATTATTCCACTAGTGCAAAAGTAAATATCTTCACGCCCATATACCCGAAGAGATGGGTAGAGGCACAACCAGGGCACCCATGACAAGCCGAAGACACTAAGTTTCACAATGTGATAGGTGGCAAGTATATCGCCAACCGGGCACACATTCAATCCCGAGCAACATAGTTAGCAAAATCACATTTTCTTTATGTTGCTCGACTCGTGAATCAAACCCGAGACCGTAGAAGTCAAGTCCAGCACCTGGATCGCTAGACCATAGAGAGAGAGAGGCGAGGCTAAACCACTAGATCAATCTGTCATAATCAAGTGGTAGAGTACACACACTTATCTTCAAGCCAAATTCTATGTGACTAGGCAGAGAGTATCGAGTAAAAAGTGTGACGATTCTTTCAGAACTGCCTAGTTTCCTCCACATTCATAAATCTTCATACACACATGCCGGTTTTGGAAAGAAGTAGTGGGAAGTAGAGTGCTCTGATGTGAAATGAAAAGTTATTTGCGGAATGTGTGTGTCGCCTATGTGGTGTAGCGGTCCAGTGGACTTGACTTCATGAGGTCCCGGGTTCGATTCCCGGATAGGCCAACAAAAAGAAAACGTGATTTTTCTAATTTTCTAATAAAAAATGTTGCTTGAGATTGGATGTGTGCCCGGTTGGCAATGGGCTTGCCAACTATCACATTGTGGGACTTAGTGTCTTCGGTAAGTAGCGGGTACCCTGGTTGTGCCTGTGCCCATTTCTTCGGGGATATGTGAGTGAAGATACTTTTTTTGTGTGTTAAAAAGTTGTTACAAAATTATTTAAGTATTCCAACATATTATTCTACCACATTGTGGTGTGCAAATATCTCAATGCTTTAAATTTCATATTGCCCTTAACTTGCATATGTAGTTTACACAACAAAGATAATTATAAGATAATTAAAAGATAATATACACAAGAACAAACAAATTTAATGCGTACATAATGCGCTTTGATAGATGTTCTATTTTTTGGTAATTCTCTGAGGGAAATCGAAATAAAAAAACAACGGGTTGCACTCCGGGAGTGTCAGCAGAAGTGAAAACTTGAATATTAACGTTGTGCATTTTTGATATTTTGGAATGGTTAGGAAATTATTTTGAACGAATTGCTTTAATTATCAGTATAAAAGTACTGTCATTTACGTGGTAGAATACAATATTCGTTTATTGCGCTATCGTACAAAAACATGACAACACGAATATTCGCGCAAGCGCCCTGCGGTCTCTTATTCGCGCAAGCGCCCTCTGCCGTCTAATTCGCGCAAGCGCCCTGCACCGTCTTACGAATTTTCGAACAGGTCACGTGTCCTGACGCGAGTTTAGAAGTTTTTACCCATTCCATAAAAGTACGCTACGCCGCTAATTGCCGTGGCACTACCGGAGTGCAACCCGTCGTTTTTTTAAATTTATCCTTAAGTCTATTCTTTCCTTTATTTGGAAAACTGTCACCAACTGTACTGTACAACTAATCTTATAAAATCAATTATAAAATTGTCTTTCAAGTCATCCCTTCTGAAAGCAGGAATTTTATTAGCAACGTGCTTGTGCTTTAATGAAAATCTAAAGCAGTAAAACGTGCGACCTCTTTTGGAAATGTTGCCATGATTACTTTGTTAACATCTATTGTAGCTCTTTTAGAGATAAATGAAATAGTGAATGAATGAACGAATGAATAAATGACTTTGGACTTAAATGAATGAATAAATGACACTTTGGAGCTCCAACAGACAACCGTAATGATTAAAATAGTTTTACACAAACTGCATGTTTTAATCTGACCTCAAAAAGTAAAGTACTCATGACATAAGTAAATATTAGTCTACTAAACCATAGTAACATACTTGGTTTAAAGAAACTTATGGAAATTTATTTCCAAAAAACAAAGATAAAGTTAATCATACCAATTGCACAGAAACTACAATTTATAAAAAAATAATATTGATCTACAAGTAAAGAGGCTTATTTTTTATGTAAGAGTTTAGTGAAAAAGCAAACGACTCCCCTGATATAATTGATATTTTCCATCGTCGGCGCTTGGTAAAACTTCCAAATGTTCATATTTTAAAGAAGAAAGAAACACTTGTACTATTTTACTTATCACTTATAATTTATTACTTTGTAATTAGTAGCCTACCGGTTTCGCTTATACAGCATCATCAGGGCTAGAACTTAAACTGACTCTCCTGATAGTAAGAAATGACCGTGGCCTATAGACACTGTACGGGTACATGACATAGTCATTACGGCGGCATGAATAAGTAAGGCGGTAAATTTTAGCTGGGCAAGTTGCAGCGCAGCACTCTATCACCAGTAGACTTGTTTATGATGGCTTATCTAACCTGGACCTACACCAACCATCCAAACCAAAAAAAAATACTTTCTCTTAATTTTTTTTCTAGTATAGAATTCGAATTTTCGGATGTATGAAGTATGTTTGAGAGGGTAATTTTTTTATAATGTGGGGGCTAAAGATAAGCTAAAAGTTTACTTTTTTTATGTTATAATTATATATAAATTCACGCCGCCTAGAGACACCAAAGATGGTAATGGTGCGTTGCCAACCTGAGGTCCGGATGTTAGGCCTCGAGCAAAAGAGCAAAAGTAAGTTTACCGGCTAACTTACCCTCCGAACCGGAACACGTCATGACGTTATGGCGGCAGGAGTAGGTAAGGCGGTGGTACCAATCCGGGCGAGTCACTGCGAAACTCTACCACCTACTATGACCATAACTTGTGCTTGTGTTAATACTGGTGTTGTTGGTATAAGTAGGACTTAGCAGGTAGGGCTAGTTTGAGATGATAGTTATTATATTAAGTTATAGGCTCAACCAAATATTTGTTGGGATTTTAGACCTTTATCAATTTACTTGTCCAGGTGTGTATTATATTGGTAAGTCCTAGGTTTTTTATTTTTATGATATTGGAAAGGCAAATAAGTAGACACCAAAGTGGTAATAGTGCGTAGCTAACCTGAGTGATAGGCCCCAAACAAAAGTAAGTTTACTGGCTACTTTATTATCTTAACCGAAACATATCAACGGCAAGCACTGACTTTATAGCAGAAGGAACGCATGAGGTCTCAAAATCAATCAACACGAGCCTCTGCGAAACTTTACTGCCTAAGCTGATATCACAGTGTTAGTGACGATAGCCTATGCTCGCCTTGGCCTGTCTGGTAGGAAAGCAGATGGTTTCTTCTATAAAGGGGCCTGGACCAACATGGGGGAAAAAGAGGGCAAGGAACAGGTATAACTTAAAGCATAATAAATAAGAAACAATGTCAGATTCATAAAACTAAAACAATTCATAATTTATTAATTTTTACAACAAATAAGAAACAATGTTCGATAGGTAACAAATAATGAATACAATAAACAAGGTATTAAGTCATTTTTAATAGCTTTTTATCTAAAAGTTTTTTTAACCACCCTGGAAATAAGAAGAAGGTTAAATGTTCGACTTCTATATAATATTATTTTTTGAATGTTAATTGAATTCTTTGTATTTTGCCGATTTTATTTTGTATTTGAAAGAACTAACATCCGAAGTGAAGCCATGGCCAGTAAGTCTGGATCTAATAATAGAACCTCAGAGAAATCTAAAAAAAGAGTTAAATTTTTGGTACATCCTATACTTATTTATTGAAATCATAGTAGGCTTTTTGCTGTAAATAATTAATAAGAAATCTACTAATCTGTACAAGAAAAAGTCAAAAGTGAACACCAGTTTTTGTTTCAACCGTACATACTAGATGTACGTGGACGCAAGATTTGGCAGTACATTCTACTTCAAAGTTGATCTATGGACATGTGTATCATCTATGGTTTCTATAAAGCACAGAGTACTACCATGATAACGAACATAACGAGCTTGCATATTGCTTTATTGCATAAAACTAACTACGTTTAGGCTCATCCCATACATTTAGCATTTTGTTCTGTACATCCCTTTCGAAAAAAAAAACAAACGCAACGAATCCAAACCTATGAATGTATGGAGCTGCCACAAACATTCAAACATTTGAAATTTTTTAATACGAAATTTGAGTGAATTTGTATGGACGAGCATTTTGTTCACGAAACTTCAAAACAGGATACGGAATCCCTGAAGGATCTTACTCAGGTTTTTTAACAAATCCAAGATCACATTCATTACTAGATTTGCGTGTCGTCGTGCTGAGCTTTGTTCCACATAATATCATTATACTGATATCATACAATGTGGTGTTATAAATGCCTTTACCAATCCATAAATTTTGCTTCAAATACGAAACGCTATAAATTTCACACACACTGTAAACTTAAACTGTGCCTCGTTACAGCAGTACAGCGAACTTTAACGATCTAAACTAAACCGGTTTTTATTGCACAAAGAAAAATTCTTTCAAATTTTTCATGAATGAATACGAATTGTTAACAGTGTAATGCTGAAAGTTTTTTATAATCTAACTTTAGATTTGGAATGATACGTTCTATTTAAGAACTACTTTAAGCGTCCGGGTTTTTTTATGATATTGGAAGGAAAACTAGCAGAGGGATTTCCTGATAGTAAGAAATTCACGCCGCTTAAAGACACCAAAGGTGTTAATGGTGCGTAGCCAACCTGAGGCCGGAATGTTAGGCCTTGAGCAAAAGTATGTTTACCGGCTACCTTACCCTCCAAACCGGAACACGTCATAACGTTATGGCGGCAGGAATAGGTAAGGCAGCGATACCAGTTCGGGCGAGTCGCTGCTAGCAAGGAAGGCAGGTGGTCTATTCTACAAAGGAGCCCGGACCAACACGAAAATGTAACTTTAGATTTGGAATTGTATGTTCTATAAAAACTTCTTTAAGCGTCTGTGT